>BPTQ01000002.1:75783741-75807545 GCA_019973895.1 Chrysanthemum seticuspe
CATTTCTCTCCTCCAAATATAGCTAAGTCCCTGAGATTATCTTAGTTGGTTAGCATAGTTGTACTTAAGCTTAGCTTAAGTTTAGAGAGGAGAATTACTATATTTGTCATTCAATCCCAAGTGTTGTTCCGTAAATACTTAGGTATAATTCTTTGTTAATTGCAAATAGAATTAAACGTTGAAAAATCTATGTCTTTTACTTTACGTTTATATTTTAACAAGGAATTTCTAATAACATTGCTATGCCATGGAGCTTAGATAGATTAACTTTGTAGTTAATTCTTCCATGTCAAAGTGTTGTTCCTTGTTCACTATCTTAAAAACAGTTAAGTGTCTAAAATAAGTTAATAGTGAATCAATGACTGAAAAGATATAAGTAAAACACAAAGAGTAATTTTCAACATCATATTCTTATTAGAAATGAATCAAAAGAATACGTTACCCTAGTACTTGCGGAACAGTACTAGGGATTGAAATGACAAAGTGTTTGTAACTCCTCTCTAAGCGCAGGCTAAGTCTGAGCACAACTACAAGTACCCACTGAGCTATCTCAGGGATTAAGCTGTATTTGGAGGAGTGAAAGATGGCTTACGTGTATGTGTGTTTTTACAATTCACAAGCTTAAACTTTCACTCCATCTCTTATGCTATTTATACAAGTATGAGTTTTAACTTTTTCCTAAGTGACAAACTGACAATTTGCAGAAGACAAAATACTGATGTATTTTGTCTCTGTTTACAAAGACTATATTAGGTAAAGGGACCAAGCCACTTTCTACTTGTTAGTACTGATGCTGAGCCTTTCAGAAAAAGTTGACTTCTTGAAGATAAGCACTCCGTCTTTATCGCTTCAAGCATAACCATTTTGTCCCGCCCATTCTTTAGTCTTCAGTTTCAGTTTGTCTTCAGTGTTTGTAGTTGGAGAGGAGTTTGAGGGATTCAGTGAGTTATTGTCATCACTTACTGAATCCACCATCTTCTTCTTGACTCAGTCTTCACCCTTTAAGTTCCGCCTTACTGAGTGGAGAGACTTCTTCTATGTCTCTTACTGAGCGTCCTGAAGATGGCTCACTGAGAGACTATGCACTTAGTGACCTGTTAGTGTTTAACGGTCTAAGCACTTAGGTTATTTTCTATTCAAATCCTAGATTAAGGGGTTTAGGTATTTACTGAACCCAGCAGTCTCCCCCTATTTAGATACACAAATAGCCTAAGTGTTTGATCAGTGTAAGTAAGCAAATGGCTTCTTCTTACACTGAATGTACTAATGAATACAATAAGGAACACTGAATATTTTAACAAAACATACATCGTTTATTGATTAAATTACAAGGTTCCTATCACTAGTACAAAAGATAATTCAAAATGATGTCAGTCCAGATGGATTCCCAGTGCTTCAAGCTTGACTTTCTTGGTGATGAGTGTTTCCCTGGCAGGATGGTCTCTTATCTTGGCGTTTAAGTCAGCACATAACCTGACATTTGTAGGAGTCTTAATTTGAGAGGCCACTAGAATATAGCTGAGCATTGTAGCCACTCCTGCCTGATCGATATCACTTCACCTTTGGAATGCTGGGTTTCCATAGACATCAATGAAAAATCACCAGACAATTCACGAACTTTACACCTTCAGGCAGCTCCCTGTTGCATTCTAGTCCAGGCACTTTGATCTCAGGCTGGAACTCAACCCTCTTCCTTTTGCCCTGTGATGACTGAGGTTGAGATCCTTGTGGTGCAGTTAAGGCATGCTGAATTTCCAGTTGTGTTGGTACATCTCTCAGTCTTTCATACCTTTTACTGAGCATCTTCATCAGCTCCATAACCACCACATTTTGCTTCTTTTCAATTATCGGACCGAGTTCATCGAGTTCAGTGATCCCAAAGTCATTGAATTTTAGGGGATCATGAATCTCAAAATGTCTTTTATCATCCCCCTTGTAGACGTTCATTGCAAGTGGTTTAGACATGGGAATGATTTTGACATCAGTGATCTTCTCAGGCAGTCTTCTGCTTCTCATTTTCCAATTATAATGGTCAATTCTTGCTTTCCTGATGGCTGCAGTTCTTTTGTTTTTTTCTTCCAACTGCTTTCTCATTTCAGCCATCTTATGTTGGGTTTTAGGTTCCTTGGATCAAGAATTACCCTAAGTACTGGAACCACGGACATGTTTGATATAAACACGGACAGAAGAGTGTAACCACGGATGAAGACAACCGCGGCTAGTAGTATTGTTTAACCACGGATAATATATTGTAACCACTGCTAGTATTGTATAGTCAGTTAGTTTATTGTATTAGAAAAATATGGAAAAGATATTTATCTTGTAGGTTACGTATTGTATAATGTATAGGACTCCTTAGCCTATAAAAGGATGTTCTAGGTTAGGTTAGATATACGTATGTTTTATATCTAAGGTCGATACACTTCAAGGTTGCAAAACCCTAATACTGTAAGAGTATTCGTATTAATAAATAATATTGAGGTGTTGAATGTTTACTGTTCTTCTTCTTAAGATTAAGTATTAAATTCCGCGTAATACTTGATAAGCTTTTGTTACAAGTCAGTTTCTATATTAGATCGTTTGCTCAACTGGGATCAATAAGTGGTATCAGAGCTTGTGATCTAGAAACTGTAACCAAGAAGAAGTCTGCTAATCTTTATTCAAGTAAGTTAAGATGTCTGACGAAAATCACATGGTGACTGCTTCAAAAGTGCCCATGCTCAAACATGGTGAGTATCAAATCTGGAGGATGCGAATGAGGCAATACATTCGTATGATTGATTATGCTCTCTGGGATGTTGTTGAAAATGGAGACACTCTTCCTAAGAAGGGTGAGGATGGTAAAGAGATAGCTATTGTTAGTGAACCTGATAAAGCTAAAAGGAAAATGGAGATCAAAGCTCACAGTATTCTTTCTATGGGAATACTAAATGAGTTTGCTTTGGACTTTGATCAATATGAGTCTGCTAAAGAATTATTGGATGCTCTTGAATTAAGGTTTGCTGGTAATGAAGCTACAAAGAAGTCAAGGATGAATATGCTCAAGCATCAATTTGAAACCTTCACTGCTCTTAGTGGAGAAAAGATTGATGGTACATACAATAGACTTCAAAAACTTATCAGTCAACTGAAGTCAGTGGGTTACAAGTTCCTTCAAGAAGATATTAATTTGAAGTTTATTAGGAGTTTATCATCTGAATGGGCTATTCATACAATTTTGTGGAGAAATAAGACGGACTTTGCTACAATGACTCTAGATAATCTCTTCAACAACTTGAAGGTTTATGAGTCTGAGAATAACTTTTCTCACTCATCTTCTGCTAATCAAAACATTGCTTTTGTATCTACTAATCACAAAAGCTCACAAGATGTATCCACTGCTGCTTATGGTATAACCACGGCTATTGCAAACAATACCACTATTAGTGATAATGTCAGTGATGGTGCAATTTGTGCTTTTCTATCAGATTTAACTACCAATGTTGATGTTTTGAATCAAGATCTAGATCAAATTGATCCTGATGATCTTGATGAAATTAACCTTCAATGGCAAATGGCAATGCTGACTCTCCAAGCAAGGAAGTTTCTGAGGAGGATTGGAAGACATGTTAGGTATGATGGTCAAAGGAGAGCTGGATTCGACAAAAGCAAGATGGAGTGCTTTAACTGCAAGAAGAAAGGTCACTTTGCTAGGGAATGTCGAGCTCCTAAAAGAACTGAAGGCATTAAGAGGACATCAGAAGAGCCTGCTGCTTCAGCTTTGGTTGCTCAGGATGGGATTGGTGATTATGATTGGAGTGATCAGATTGAAGAAGGTCCAAATGCAGCTTTTCTTGCTAGTGAAGCTTCAAAAGAGCATAACTTTGCTCTAATGGCCTATGCTTCATCTTCTGGTTCAGATTCTGAGGTATCTAATGATTCTAAAACATCTTCTTGTTCTTTTAAATCATGTTATGATAACTTAGAATCTCAAAAAGCTATCACTGAGAGTATGAGAAAAGAAGTAGAAAGATTGACTCTAGATAACTTAGGATATAGAGTTGGTCTAGAGGGTGTGGAAGAGAAGCTAAAATTCTGTATTAAATGTGAGTTTGAGTATGTAGAAAAGATCAATATACTAGGTGGTGAAATTGATCTTAAAGACATAGAGATTAAAATGCTTAAAGAAAAACTAGCAGAGGCAGAGAGTGTAAAACTAAAGGCCCTAGATGAAAAAGAAAAACATGTTGTTAGGGTTGTTAAAACACAATATGCTTCTGATCTAGTAAATAAGCCAATAGGTCAAAAACTGTTCAAAGATGGTACTGGTCTAGGATACAATAATATGCCACCACCCTCTTTGATGAAACATGCACCACCTGCTAAAGAACTGTCATTTAGTAGTGAATTCAGTTTTAACAAACCTGTAGAAGAGATAAATAAGACTGAAACATCTAAGATAAGTTCTGATAAGTTATCTGATGCTCCCATAATATAAGATTGGGAATCAGACTCTGAGGATGATAGAACTGAATCAACTAAGTCTGAAAAGATAGAAAAAGTTAAGAAAGTTGATTCTCAGCAAGTCAACCTTGTACCTAGATTTGGAGCTAAAGTTACCAAGAAAGTTGTAGAGTACAGGGAAATTCCTAGGGAACAGATGAAACAATATAAACCTAGGGGTAATCAAATAAGCTTAAATGGTCTAATTTCTAACAGATTAGGTGATGAGTTTCAATGTGTTAAAAAGTCTTGTTTTGTGTGTGGTAGTTTTGAACACTTACAGAGAAATTGTCATAAAAACATTCCACCAGTTTGGAATCATTGGAGGAGGGTAAATCATCAAAACTTTTCAAGAAAAACAAACCCTCATCCTAACAGTAACATGATTCCAAGAGCAGTGCTGATGAGGAATGGGAATACAAAATCAATTGTCACTGCTACATCTAAATGGGTTCCAACCACTGCTAAGCAAAATGTAAACACGGCTAAGCAGAATCAAACCACTGTTAAGCAAGATATCACCACTGATTCAAAAGAAGTTTTAAAAATTCCAAAGGTGATAACTGATACAATGGTTGGAAATCATTTTTATGCTGTTAAGGCCTCAGCAAGTTGGCAATGGAAGCCTAAGACCAAGGTTTTACCACATGTCAACTGTGCATCAATGGACCTAAAGAAACTTGAATATTTTGATGCACAGGGCAGACCCAAGTCATTACTGCCTTGGGTCCACAAGAGGAACTAACTTGTGTAATTTTATGTGCAGGGCAATCTTCAAACTGAGCTAAAAGATAAAGGAGTTTTTGATAGTGGTTGCTCTGGGCACATGACTTGGGATGGAAGTAATCTGGAAGATTTTGAAGCTTTTGATGGAGGATATGTGGCATTTGGCAATGATCCAAAGGGAGGAAAGATACTTGGCAGAGGCACAATCAGAACAGGGAATTTAGACTTTGAAAAAGTCTATTTGGTACAGGGACTTAAGTATAATTTATTCAGTGTTTCTCAAATGTGTGATAAGAAAAACTGGGTAATTTTTGGGGAAACTGAGTGTGTGGTGTTGTCTTCTGAGTTTAAGATGCCTGATGAGAAGTTTATACAACTTAGGGTACCTAGGAAGGAAAATATATATTGTTTTGATCTTAAAGATGTTCTTCCTAATAGGTCCTTATGTTTGTTTGCTAAAGCATCTGTTGATGAGTCAAAATTGTGGCATAGAAGGCTTGGTCATCTCAATTACAAAAAAAATCAATAAACTGGTAAAAGGAAACTTAGTGAGAGGGTTACCTTCAAAGGTTTTTGAGTGTAAGGAACTGTGTGTGGCCTATCAAAAAGGAAAACAACATAGAGCTTCTTGTAAGACCAAAACTGTAAACACCATCACACAACCACTGACTTATTTGGACCTACCTTTGTTAGAAGCCTGAACCATAAGCAGTATTGCCTAGTTATCACTGATGATTATAGTAGATTTTCTTGGGTATACTTTTTGGCTGCTAAAAGTGAGACTAGTGAGATTCTAAAGAGTTTCATTACTAAGATAGAAAATCTAGTAAATCATAAGGTCAAAGTAATCAGATGTGATAATGGAACTGAGTTTAAGAATGATGTGATGAATCAGTTCTGTGTAGCTAAAGGTATTGAAAGACAGTTTAGTGTTGCTAGAACACCACAACAGAATGGTGTAGCTGAAAGGAAAAATAGAACACTAATTGAGGCTGCTAGGACCATGTTGTCAGAGTCTAAGTTACCAACTAACTTTTGGGCTGAAGCTGTAGGAATTGCATGTTATGTGCAAAACAGAAGTAAGGTAGTGAAGCCTCATAACAAGACCCCACATGAGCTGTTACATGATAGGAAGCCAATGATTGCATTCCTAAAACCTTTTGGGTGTCCTGTTACCATTTTGAATACCATAGACTACCTAGGCAAGTTTCAAGAAAAAGCAGAAGATGGATACTTTTTAGGCTATTCCACTAATAGCAAAGCCTTTAGAGTATACAATAGGAGGACTAGACTTGTTGAAGAGAATCTACATGTTCAATTCAGTGAAAAGACTCCTAGTGTTGAGACCAAAGGACCAGACTGGCTATTTAACATTGATATGCTAACCAAATCTATGAATTATGAGCCTATCATTGCAGGAACTTCCACTAATGCTGATGCAGGTACACAAAAGGATTCTGAGGCAGATACATCTTCAAAGGAAGTTGATTCTCCAAAGGAGTTCTATTTGGTTGAAAAGTGGAAAGTTGGTTCTGTTCCTTCCATCATTCACAAGCAAGGTCCCACTGATGATGATGTACTGAATACTGGAGGCAATGTTGATCATCATCAAGTTAAGGATGAGTTGTTGAAAGATAACTCTGTGTCGGTAGAAGAAATTGAAAAGAAGAAAAAGCAGTCTGCAAGCACTGCTAAGCCTACTAAAAGCACTGATAGGCCAATTGTAACCGCTGACAAGCCATCTTCTACCACTGAAAGTTCAAGTGAAATCCCGGCTACAAGTACTGGTGATAGTACTTTCTTTGGACCACATCCTAAGCCACTATTTGGTGATGAGGAGTATCCACATGATCCTTCCGTGCCTGATTTAATAGAGATTGATACTCCTACTGATGATGAAGACATGGATAAATTCTTCAATGCTGATTTGTCTAATTTGGAAATTGTCATTCATGAAAGTCCAATCACCACTACAAGGATTCACAAGATTCATCCCAAGGAACAAATACTTGGAAACTTGAATACTCCAGTTCAAACAAGAAGCAGGGTTAAGAACACTGAACCCTTTCCTGAACATGGGTTCTTTGCAAGATCACCTCACAAAAGAAACAGTCATAAAGATCTGCAAAACTGCCTGTTTGCTTGTTTTCTGTCTCAAAAGGAGCCCAAGAGAGTAGAAGAAGCTTTATCAGAAGAAGGCTAGGTAGAATCAATGCAAGAGGAGGTTTTACAGTTTAAGCTTCAAGAAGTTTGGACATTGGTTGATCTTCCAAATGGGAAGAGGGCTATTGGGACTAAATGGGTGTTCAGAAACAAGAGGGATGAAAGAGGTATTGTTGTGAGGAACAAGTCAAGGTTGGTTGCTCAAGGATACACACAAACTGAAGGTTTAGACTATGATGAAGTGTTTGCACCAGTTGCAAGGATAAAGGCTATTAGATTGTTTTTGGCTTATGCTTCATTCAAGAATTTTGTTGTGTATCAGATGGATGTTAAAAGTGCATTTTTATATGGCACTATTGATGAGGAGGTTTATGTTTGTCAACCTCCTAGTTTTGAAGATTCTGATCATCCTGACAATGTTTACAGGGTGAGGAAGGCTATGTATGGATTGCATCAGGCTCCTAGGGCATGGTATGAATGCCTGTCTATTTATTTGATGGACAATAGGTTTAAAAGAGGACTGATTGATAAAACTTTGTTCATTAGAAAGCACAATGATGATATTTTACTGGTTCAGGTTTATGTTGATGACATCATCTTTGGCTCTACTAACAAGGAGCTATGCAGAGATTTTGAGAAACTTATGCATGATAAGTTTCAGATGAGTTCTATGGGAGAACTTACTTTCTTTTTGGGGCTACAGGTTCAACAAAGGACTGATGGTATTTTCATTAGTCAAGACAAGTATGTAGCAGATGTTTTGAAGAAGTTTGGGTTTCAAGATGTAAAGAGTGCAAGTACACCTATGGAGACTCAGAAACCTATGCTACCAGATGATGGAAGTCCCAAAGTTGATTTGAAGTTGTACAGATCCATGATTGGATCTTTGATGTATCTTACTGCATCTAGGCCAGATATTATGTTCTTAGTATGTGTGTGTGCAAGATTTCAAGTCACACCAAATACTTCACACATGAATGCTGTTAAGAGAATCTTTAGATATTTGAAAGGTCATCCGAAATTGGGCCTTTGGTACTCTAAGGATTCCCCTTTTGACTTGGTGGCCTACACTGATAGTGACTATGCTGGAGCTAGTTTGGATAGGAAGTCTACTACTGGAGGATGTCAGTTCTTGGGAAGCAGATTAATTTCTTGGCAGTGTAAAAAGCAAACTATTGTGGCTAATTCTACAACTGAAGCTGAATATGTGGCTGCTGCTAGTTGCTGTGGTCAAGTTCTTTGGATTCAAAATCAATTGCTGGATTTTAGGTACAATTTTATGCATACTAAGATTTACATTGATAATAACAGTACAATTTGCATCATCAAAAATCCTGTTTACATTCTAGAACTAAACATATTGAGATAAGACATCACTTTATTAGAGATTATAATGAGAAAAGGTTGATTCAAATGGTAAAAATCCATATTGATTTCAATGTTGTTGATCTTCTCACCAAAGCTTTTGATGTGGGGAGATTTCAGTATCTTGTTGTTAATATTGGAATGATTAATCTCTAAACTCTCAAATTGTTTTGTATCGGTTTGTATAAGTATTGGACTGTTATTATGTAATCTTAGTATTGCTATCTCTGTTTCTATCCACTGAAAGTGTTGTTTCTAACCACTGATAGAGTTGTTCAAAACACTGCTAGTTGTTCTGTGTTTCCACTAACCATTGTGCAGATAAAAGACAAGTCATTATAGAGATTCAAGAAATACTGAAGTTACATTGTTCATTCAACAAAACAGTTTACAGCTTACAGCTTACAATGAAACTTCAAGTTCTAATTAAAGACTACATCTATACATGATTTTCTACTAATATTTCTACTACTACTATCCTTGCTTATATCATTTGATTGTTGGATATGCATTTATCATATGCATGACCTGTACGACGAAGCAGCTAAGGATCAAAATGGGAAGGATGGATTGATGCAAACGAAGAAGCTGAAGCTGATTGTGGCAGATAGATGGATGGTATGATATTCTTCTTGTTCTCCATCTACTCATTCCAACATTCAGCAACTTACTCCATTTTTCTTTTTCCCTTCCTTGATACGATGTGTGAAGAAGCACCACGACTTGGTGCACAAAGACCAAGAACCACCTCTCTGTCCTTAGGGAGTGGTGGGTTTCTTGCTCGTGGTCTTGGTTGGGGGTTGGATGATGAAGGTTTGGGGTTTGAAGTCCTCTTCTTAGAAGAGTCATCAGAGTCTTCAGAAGCATCACTTGGATTTACCACACTATCATCTTCTGATGATGGAAGAAATGGGGATTTTAATGGTCGTGGTTCTTGTGGAGGTATGTCAAATCGCCATGGATTGGATTCTTGTGGAGGCGCACTGACTGCTTTGGACGATGTTTCTTCATTTGTATCTTCATTGGGTGATACATACGAACTTAAAGAAGAGCTATTCTCTCCTTTGCTTGGATTGCTTGCCAAATAGTTCTTTTTCCATCTCTCCAGACTGCTGTTGGAGGAGGTATTGTCATCTTATGAAAGATTGATTGGGTTGGATCTGCTCATTATTGGGGTTCTTGGACAAATTAGGGTTTTGATTTGGATTGGTGTGTGCGTTATATGAGATTAAGGGTTCTTTTTATAAGTGAAGTTTAGGGTTATTGAAGTAAATATGGGGCAGGTTAAATGTGGTTGGAGAGTTAATGAGTTTCTTGGGTATTGAACTGATATTAGTTCTAGAAGTTGACTATATTGACTTACGTGTTCTAAACCACGGATAGGTCTTTTGAAACCACTTCTGGATATTACTAACCACTGACAACAATAATCTTTGTCTTTGTGTTTGTTTTGTGTTTTTTGTCTTGCAGGTATGAAGGATTTGTATACATAGGAGCTGGTGTGTGAGCTGCTTGTGTTAGTTAGATAAAAAAAAAATTAAAAAAATTTTGTGTAATCCTTCATATTTTTGTAAGATCTTTCTTACTTTAACACAGACTTACTTGCTCTATCTCTTGGATATTTGGAGGAGTGAACATCTGTATCCACTGATGGTATGTTACAACCGCGGATAGCAGTTATGGAACCGCGGATAGTATGGTACTTTATTTTCGATACTACAGGGGTTGTTTCGACACTTTGGCAAAAATATATATGTCCCCAAATCATGGATGGATCAATTAATTGATCTTCAAACCACTTCCAATTGGCGCTCAACTTTAACCCTAATCACTTTCTTTGATTTATTCACAAAACCCACTTCATATCCATCATTAATCACAATGGCTGAAAAATATTCCACTTCACATAACCTAGTTGCAGTGCTCACTAAGGATGCTCGATCTGAAGGGTTTCATCAAATGATTGATTTCCTAGTTCACAATCCCATTCACTATGCTTTAACAGTTGAACCTACCATTCTTAAAGCCTACATACATCAGTTCTGGAGAAATGCTAAACTTGAAGAGGTTGATGGTTTGGTGGTGTTTAGTACTGTTGTGCATGAGAATGCTATCTCTGTTACTGAGGAGATCATTAGAGAAGTTTTAAAGCTTGATGATGCTAATGGTGTTGATAATATTTCAGATGTTGAGATTGTTGCTGGTTTAGAGAGATTAGGATATACACACAGAGGTGAAAAGGTACAATTTTTTAAGAGTTTGTTTTCACAACAATGGAAGTTTTTGATTCACACTTTGTTGATGTGTATGAGTAACAAGACCACAGGCTTTAATGACTTTCCTTCCAAAATTGCTACTGCTATTATTTGTTTTTCTGATGGAAGGAAGTTTAACTGGTCTAGGATGATATATGAGGGGTTAGTACAGAACATTAGGAAGAAGGGTAAATACTATTTTTATCCTAGGTTTGTTCAACTGATTGTGGAACATCAAATAGTGGAACCTGTTGAACATGATCGAGAGTATGAAGTACATCATATGCTTCATAAAGTTTTTGCACATATGAGGAATCAGCCACAGAATGTTATCATTAGAGATGTTCCCTTATTTCCTCACATGCTTACTTTGCCTACTGATTCTGAGTTTGATGAAGGTCTTGCATCATGGACTAGGAGAACACAGGGCACTAAGCTTCCTCAGGCTAGTGTTAGTGGTGTTGTTAATGAGGCTGTCACATGGAGTGGAGGTGACATGATTGGAAGAGCTTCCACTACTGATTCATGCTTTGATGCTGGTCAGGATAGTGGAAAGATCAATAAGACCCAACCATTGGTAACTCCTAATGTGGAAAGTTCTTTGGAACTTAACACAGGTGGAGGAATCCCTAGCCAACTGGCTGCTACAGGGTGCATAGATGATCAGGCTAGGTCTGGTGCTATGTCTTCTATATTAAAGGATTCACCTTTCGGAGCAGTTAACACAGCTCGAAGTGATGAGGATAGATTGGAACCTGACATTGAATTGACGGTTAATGACTTTGTACATGATGACTTTTTCAATGAACCACCTCTCGGACCAGTTAACACAGGTCGAAGTGGGGAGGATATTCTTGAACAGTTAAATGAATTGACGGCTACATGTACCAAAATGGAGAATACAATTTCAGGTCTACAGGAGTTAGTTGTGTTTCATGGTAAGGATATTCAGAGATTGAAGCATAGAGTATTGGTTTTAGAGAAAGTGAAAAGACTTGGGGTTGCTATTTTGAAGGCTATGAGAAGAAAGAAAAAGAAGGTGGACTTCTCTTCTGCTCTGAATGTGAAGGATGTATCCAAACAGGGGAGGAGTGATGGCATGAATTCAGGGGAGGCTGTGGATGTATCTGTTGGTGTATCAATGGAAGAAGATGTTGATAGTGGAGATCAAGATTTTTTGGTTTCTGATAAAGATGGGAATGAGGTTGTTCTTGAAAAATTGAAGAATGTTGAAGTAGTGCAGAACACAACAATTGATAGTATATATGAAACCATGGTTAGTACTCTTGTAACCACTGATGCAGTTTCAGACTTGGCTATTGTTCCTACTACTGTCATACCCACTGCTATCATAACCACTTCCATTGTTGTCACAACTCTCTCTGTATTACCACCTAAGCCTAAAGAACTAGAGACAGAAGCTGCAAGTACATTGATTAATCTGAGCAAAACATCATCTATTTCTACACCTATCATTGCACCTGCTTTATCTGTTCAATCTAATGCAATCAAACCTAAAGGAAAAAGTTTAGTTATTGGTGAACCATTGAACAAGAAAGTGGTTAAATCTGATATTGGGAAAGGAAAACGGATTGCTGTACCAGAGCTGAAGTTTAAAAGTAAAGCAGAACAAGAAGCTTATGATGAAGAGTATGGAAGAAACTTGTTGGCTGAAGAACAAGCAGCTTTGGATAAAAGAAAGAAAGAAGAGGAGGAAGCTAGTGAGAGATGGTTAGCTATATGGTATGAATCACAAAACTATCTTGAAGCCTCTGAATTAATAAGTGATGAGTATACTGAACAAGAATGGGCTTTGTTTGATGATGAGGAAAAAGCTAGACTTTTGAGTATATTGGCAAGGAAGGTCAGTAAAGAAAAGAAGCAAGTTGTAAGAAAGAAACCTCCTACTATTGCTCAGATGAGGAATGTATTGATGGAGATTATTAAGAATTCTGGCATATATGTTTCTGATAATCTCAGTAGGTGTTCATTTGAAAGAATTTTTGAGATTTATGAGAGATGTATGAGAATTAATAATGATGATTTCTGTCCAATGAATTCTAAAAAGGAGGAAGAGTGGATTAAAAAGGATGATGAATGGATTCAAAGTAAAAGAAAGAGAAAATCTGAGGTTCAGGAGACATCTGATTCTAAAAGATTGAAAGTTGTTGAAGATGAAAATCAAATCATTTCTTATGAGTTTAAACTTATAATTGGAAGTGAAGGAGTTTGGAAAATTCAAAGACTCAACAATGAAGTTTTTGAGTATAATAAGTTTTCACAAATGCTTCAGTATTTTGATAGAGATGATTTGATGAATTTTTGGATACTTTACAAGCACAAGTTTGGTGAAGTACATCCTAATGATTATCATGAGAGGCTGGTTTATCATTATTTGAAGATTCTGTTTGAACCTACTCATGATGAACCTGAATGGCAAGGACTCTACAATGGTCAAGTTACTAGATGGTTTTTATATCAAACTTGTGGAGTTCATGTTTTAACTGTTTTTGGTAAGGTTATTCATATGCTTGTAGAAGGTGATTATCCTCAACTGAATAAGCATCCAGGAATAATTGCTCAGATGTTGAAGCCTGGTTGTATCAAGATGTTAGTACCCTATGAAGGTCAAGCTTACAAATTGTTGCTAACGTATGAGAACATTCTTAAGGCTTGTAAGTGTTTGGCTACATCCTCAAATTCAGATGTTTTGAGCTTAAAGAAAACTTGAGAATTCTGTTGGAATTTATCAAGTTTAGGGGAGGATTTTTGGGTTTTAGGTTCCTTGGATCAAGAATTACTCTAAGTACTGGAACCACGGACAAGTTTGATATAAACACGGACAGAAGAGTGTAACCACGGATGAAGACAACCGCGGCTAGTAGTATTGTGTAACCACGGATAATATATTGTAACCACTGCTAGTATTGTATAGTCGGTTAGTTTATTGTATTAGATAAATATGGAAAAGATATTTATCTTGTAGGTTACGTATTGTATAATGTATAGGACTCCTTAGCCTATAAAAGGAGGTTCTAGGTTAGGTTAGATATACGTATGTTTTATATCTAAGGTCGATACACTTCAAGGTTGCAAAACCCTAATACTGTAAGAGTATTCGTATTAATAAATAATATTGAGGTGTTGAATGTTTACTGTTCTTCTTCTTAAGATTAAGTATTAAATTCCGGGTAATACTTGATAAGCTTTTGTTACAAGTCAGTTTCTATATTAGATCATTTGCTCAACTGGGATCAACATCTTAGCTGCCTGAGCGTCCTTGAAATTTTTTCCTGACTGACCCTTTTCAAGCTTCTTAGGATCTATACCAATGTTTTCAGCTTCCTCAGCAATGACTTGTACCAGTACTTCTCTGCTCTTTCTTTCTTCCTTAGCTAGTTTCATTTTTCTTTCTTCCTTAGCAAGATAGGCACTTAGCTGTTGTGGAGTGAGCATGTATTCAATGTTGCCGATCTTAAAGAGAATCTTCACTGGCAGGTGGTGTTAGCATTATTCCTTTTCATTTATCCTAGCCTGAGGAAGATGATGCTACCAGGGGCGGTGTTGTTGTTGTTATTGGTGTGATCACTGTCATTGTTGTTGTTGTTGAAGATGTTGGTGGTACTGATGAGATAGGTACAGTTGGGACTGGTGCTGTTGGCTCCCCCTCAGTGTGAGAGGAGGTCTCTTCAGTAGTCTTCTCCCTCTCAACTGTTGCCGCAACATGTGTGAGAGCAAGAGTTGCCTCGGACACTGGGGGAGCTTGAGCTGCTTGACCCTTAAAGGCTTGATAATCTCATTGACCATTGCCTTGATATCTGAAGTATCTGTTTGAATACCAGTGACCTTTGCCTCCAAATTAGCCTGAGATACTTCCAAAGCAGTCATTCTGGGCCCAAGATTCCAGGCCATAGAGGACAATGCCTGAGTCAGAGTAGCGATCTGAGTTTCCAGAGAGCCTAATGTAGCCTGAAGAGACTGGACTGATGATTGAAGACCCTGAACATTAGCTTATTTGAGCATTTCAATTATTTTAGTGAGGCTGGAGGATTGTTTCAAGTAAGCCTCAGTAGCCTCCAGCACTTTGGAGTTAAGCGCTGGGTCTTCATTGACAGATTCCCTGATTTCATCTATCTTTGTGCCAACACCCTGAAGGTGCCTGAGAAATTTAGCCAAGTTTTCATCCAGTCTGTGAAGATTGTCATACATCATATCTCTATGTTCATCAGTGTTAGCAGTGAAGGTGAGCACATCGGATCTAAGATCAGCATAGCTTGCAGCAGCCTCAGTGTGTTGATCCCACAATGTGTCAGTGACTCCAGCCTCAGTGTGTTGATCCCACAATGTGTTAGTGACTCCAGCATATAGTTTCCTTAAGGCTCTTGTGATCTACTGAACCAGCTGTCTTTCTGTCAGTGGAAGAACATTGTCAAACTGCTTGAATTCATCAGAGCTGGATGAGGAGTCAGATGCATTATCTTCAGGTTGAAATGGTGACTCAGTATGCTCTTGAGGATCAGGCTGGGGTTCTTGTTTAGATTGAACCTAAGCGTCCACTTCTTCTCCAGCAGAAAGAATTTCATCTTTACTTTCAGCATGTTCTTCATCAGAAAAGAGTAACTCAGCAACATCAGCAACAGTTAGCAAGGGAGTGGTGATGGGTTCCATATCAGCGGGTGGTATTAATCCCTCTGAGTATTTGTCCCCCGTTGACCCCTCAGACACTGGTGAGCGTTTCCCAGTACCTTCTCTGGAGTCAGGATTGGTTGTGGGTTCCATATCGGCGGGTTGTTCCTTTCCCTCTGAGTCTTTGTCCCCCTGAGACCCCTGAGACACTGATGGGTTTTTTCCAGTGCCTTTAGCGGAGTCAGTGAAAGTGATATCCCTATCAGCGGGTTGTGTAATTCCATCTGAGTCTTTGGGATCATTCAGTGTGCCCTCTGACAAAGGCTGTGATTTGCTAATGTCATCATTTGGCGATGTGGAAGGCGCTCCCCTACCAGCGGGTTGTTTGTTTTCCTCTGGTTCTTAGGGAGTAGTAGTAGGGACCAAGGGCTCTGATTGTGATTTATCTGTGTCCTTCGTTGTCACCAGGGTGGATGTTGCTTGGTCACCATTGGGTGGCAGATCAGTCTGGGGCTTCTTTTGCCTTTTGGGCTGTGCTCTTGAAGCCTCAGGGCCCTGAGACTTGGGTTTGGTCTTAGTCCCAGTCTGAGACTTCCCCTTTCTCTTTTTAGGAGCAGGGTTAGGAGACACTGATTCCCTCTGGTTGTTTACAACAACCATATGGGCCGTCAATTCAATATTAGTGACAAGGGATGGGTCCTTTTGAAAATTTGATTGACTCAGGATGCCAGGTAAAGCACAATATTTTTCTTCCTAAGGATAATTGGAGCCCAGTAACACTTGTAAAGCATAAGAGACAAACCTAGGATACGAAACGTATTTCGTCCTAGTTTTGCTCTGGAGCTTGGTTACGAGATCACTGTAAATGATCTCCCCTATGTCGACAGTGACCCCATTCATTAAGCAGTATGCCATCATCAACTGAATAGAGTTAACTTGTTCAGTGGATGAGTGGTTCCCGCTGAGGACCTGAATCACAAAAGTGAATAGGATCCTCCAAGCCACGGGAAATGACCTCTTAGTGACTGGGGTCTTGTCCAAAAATTTTGGATCTAAAACATTTTTTTTAACCCATCCATCACTGTGGAGGGTTCAGGATGGGCGACATAAACTCCCTTGTTGTAGTCTAACCCTGTTGAAGTGCAAAATGTTTTATAATCCAGGGTGAATTGTTGTCCCCCGTTAAGACTGAATCTGATGAGATATTCCCTGAGTGGTCTAAGGTTATTCTCATCAGTAGAGGGTGTCGGGTCAAAGGCCTTAGCTGTTGCCCAAAACTCCCTGAGGAGGTTTTGGAACAGTATAGAGGGACACTGAACAAAAGCCGTTTTCAGTGGGCAATTGAACAAAAATTTCATTATGTCCTTATAGGCTGGGACATTTTGTGGGTATTCAAAATTGCCTATGAAATTATTTGTTTTAAATTCAACGTTACTGAGATCCCACACCCACTATGATGCAAACTGAAGAGATTGTGTTCTTGCCATTTCCATTAAAAGGTTTTTAGGGTTTTGAAAAAAAAACTTTCTTGACAAGAACAATCAAAGGTTTTTGAATCTCTTAAGTTGTGATGAAAAACTATTGTAAATGTTTACAGAGAAGATTTTTCCGAAAAGGATTTGAAGAACACAAAGATTTCTGGGTTTGAAAAGAGATTTTGACAGAGTTTTGTTAGCAGAAATCTTTTGTGTGTGTTATAATGATTTTGTGAGGGGTATTTATAGTATGTTTAGAGGGGTAGTTTATGCATACTTTTGGATTTGTAAAGTCGGTTTTTGAAAACGTTGAATTTCCACATTTAATGCCACCCTCCACTACCCGCAGTAAAATCCCGTTTTTTAAGGAAACAGTTGCAGTGTACAGTAAAAGTTCACTTTTGCTGTAATAAAATATCCACAGGATATTTTATGTGAGAGGAGGCATTTAATGCCAAGTGGGTTAAGGTAAGTATTAGGGACCCTTGATAGTAAGATACAAAGACATATATTCCTATATTTAATTAGTGTGTTTACCAACCTAGGACATTTAAGTAACGAATACTTGGTACATTTAGTTACTCATTCAATGCGCAATATCAAGAGTCAGGGTCCCTGAATGAGTCTTATTCATTCAGTGAGAGGTTGTTTAGTGGGTTTCGTTCAGGGAGGAGGAACCATTTCAGAGAAAGACTCACTGAGATTGGTTTTCAGATACCTGACATTCAATGTCAAGCATTCCCAATTCAGCTTTCAGTCTCCTGAACGTAGGTTCATCTAAGGGTTTTGTGAAGATATCAGCAGATTGATATTCAGTAGGGATGAAATGAAGTTCTATGTCTCCCTTCATTATGTGGTCCTTTGATGAAGTGATATCTGATATCAATGTGTTTGGTTCTTTGATGAAGGACAGGGTTGTTGGAGATTGCAATGGCACTGGTGTTGTCACATAAAATGGGTACCATTTTGTAATGGATGTCATAGTCATTGAGTTGACTTTTCATCCATAAAACATTGGCACAACATCCTGCAGCAGCAACATACTCAACTTCTGCTGAAGACATAGCCACTGATTGTTGCTTGTTAGCACTCCGACAAGCCAGTTTTCCTCCAAGGAATTGACAGGACCCTGAGGTACTTTTTCTGTCCATGTTGCAGCCAGCATAATCAGAGTCAGAATACCCTTTGAGATCAAACCCTGAGCACTTTGGATAATAGAGTCCAAGGCTTGGGGTTCCCTTCAGGTACCTGAGTATTCTTTTGGCTGCAGTGAGGTGGGATTCTTTGGGATTGGACTGATATCTTGCTATCAGACAGACTGAGAATTGTATGTCTGGTCTGGAAGCAGTTAGATACATCAGTGAGCCAACAATCCCTATGAAATGGGTTTGATTGATTGACTTGCCAGTGAGTTCAGGTCCAAGGTTGTTAGGAGGGACCATTGGTGTCTTCACTGAGGCACAGTCAGATATCTCATATTTCTTCAAGAGATTTCTTGTGTATTTCTCTTGACTGATGGAGATTCCTTTATCAGTTTGCCTGATTTTCAGTCCAAGGAAGTATGTGAGTTCACCAATCATGCTCATTTCAAACTTCTTTGTCATCAGTTTTTTAAACTGTTTGCAAAGAGTGTAGTTTGTTGAGCCAAAGATGATGTCATCAACATATATTTCGACAAGTATCACATCTTGTTTTGTCCTATAGATAAACAATGTGTTGTCTATCTTTCCTCTGACAAACTTGTTCTGAATTAGGAAGGCTGAGAGAGTTTCATACCATGCCCTGGGAGCTTGCTATAGTCCATAAAGGGCTTTATCAAGCTTGCAGACATAGTCAGGGACTTCACTACTCTCAAAGCCAGGAGGTTGCTGAACATACACATCTTCCTTGAGTTCACCATTTAGGAATGCACTTTTTATATCCATTTGGTAAACTTTGAAGTTCATGTAGGTAGCATATGCAAGGAAGATCCTGATGATTTCCATTCTTGCAACAGGAGAAAATGTCTCATCATAGTCAATGCCTTCTTGTTGACTGTAACCTTTGGCTACAAGTCTGGCTTTATTTTTAATGACAGTGCCATTTTCATCAGTTTTGTTTCTGAAAACCCACTTCATTCCTATGACAATGACATCCTGAGGACATTTGATCAAGGTCATGACCTTGTTTTTATCAAACTGTTGAAGTTCTTCTTGCATAGCCTGAACCCAACTAGGATACTTTAGAGCCTCAGTGACACTCTTAGGTTCTATATCTGATAGGAAATCAGCATATAGGCATTCATTGGCTAAAGCTGCAGTTAAATTAGCAGCCATGCTTCTAGTGAGCATGCCTTCAGTGGGTTCACCAATGATGTTTACAAGTCTAATATCCTGAGATTTTGTCCACTTACACTGTGGTCTATGATCTGAGCTTGAAGAGGTCACTGGAAACTCAGGAGTGAGTTCAGGTGCAGGAGCCATAGAATCATTAAGAACATCTGTTGAGATGTCTTGTTCAGGTTGGGGTTCATGAATCACAGGTTCCTGAACATTTTGTTGGTTGTAACAGGTTGTGAGGCAAGACATAATATGAGATGTCAGCATCAGCTTGGTATGAAGAATTGAATTCAGTGTTATACTCATCAGGAGGATATCTTGATGAGTTATCAATTCCTATTTCCTCCACTGAAGTGTTGGTAAACCTGATGCTTTTTGAACTCTCATCAAAGGTGACATGAAAGGTTTCCTCAACTTGTTGTCTCCTTTTGTTAAATACCCTAAAGGCTTTGGAGATAAATGAGTAACCTATAAAGTATCCATCATCAGCTTTAGCATCAAATTTTCCTAGATGATCCTTATGGTTATGAATAAACACAGGACATCCAAACATGTGAAAGTATCTGATATCAGGAAGTCTACCTTTGAATATCTCATATGGGGTTTTGTTATGTCTTTTGACAATGATTGACCTGTTTTGAGTGTAACAGGCTGTCTTGACAGCTTCAGTCTAGAAATGCTTTGAGAGGGCTGAGCCATTCAACATGGTTCTTGCAGCCTCGATGAGAGTTCTGTTTTTCCTTTCAGCCACCCCATTTTGTTCAGGGGTGTAGGGAGATGAAATTTTTTGGGAGATTCCCTTTTTATCACAGAAACTCTCAAGCTTATCATTTCCGAACTCAGTACCATTGTCAGTTCTGATTTGTTTGACAGTAATGTCATTTTGGTTTTCAATTTTCCTGATGAATGACATTATAGTGTCAGCTGCCTGACTCTTTTTGGAAAGAAAGTATACCCAAGTGTATCTTGAAAACTCATCAACAATGACAAGTGTATACTTCTCATGCTGGATTGATCTAGGACTGACTGGTCTAAAGAGATCCATATGCAAGAGGTGAAGGCAACTTTTGATGGAGAAATTTTGTTTTGTTTTGAAAGATGCTCTTTGATGTTTGCCTTTTTCACAGGCTGAGCATGGTTTATCTTTTGCAAAAACCAGTGATGGTAAGCCAAGGACCTTGTTTTGTTTTGCCAGGTCTTGATATTTTTGAAGTTTAAGTGAGAGAGTCTTTTATGCCATAGCCAGTTGACAATTTCAGTGGCTTTGGCAAAGAGACAGGTTCCATCTTGAGAGAGTGTTGACATGTATAAGACATAAACATCATCCCTTCTAGGAGCTATCAAAACAACTTCTTTGTTGGCATTAAAAATGGTACCTTGTTTGTCATTGAATTGCACAATGTACTTTGCATCACAGAGTTGACTGACACTGATGAGATTGTATTTTAGACCATTGACATAAGCTATTCTAGAGAAAACTATTCCATTACAGTATACTGAACCATAACATTCAGCGGGACATGATGAGTTATCACCAAATACTACCTTGGGTCCTGGTTCCTTTAAATACTTGTGCAGATACTCCTTAACACCAGTCATGCTTCTTGAGCATCCCTATCTAGATGCCAGATAGGCTCCCTGCCGTGTCTCTGCACAAGTAGTAAATTGGATTAGTTTTTCTTACTGACCCACATACTAGTGGGCTTGGGCTTAAAGGTCTGTTTAAATTTGGCAATTGACTCATGGTCAGTGGTTGAGTGCATTGTGCTACCGCAGGTTTTACATTTTGAGACTGAGGACGACTCAGTGATTCTGGGTTGCTTGGAACTTCTCCTTGCTTGAATGACACTGTCATGCTGGGATGTCTCATGAGCTGGATTTCCGCAAATATCACATCACGTGTTCATGAGACAATCATCAGGATGATGATCATTAAAGCCACAGTGTGGGCAAGGAGGAAAGGGTTTAGCTCTAAAATTTTGAGCAGATTTTGAGGTTGAAGCATAATGGTGACCAACTTTGGTATAGTTTGCTGTAGAAACCAAGATCCAGACTCAACTAGGGTATGAATAACATTGATTGATTGATGCACATCGGAATATTAAGAACACAATCAGAGTTACCAACAAGGTTTTTCTCATAAAACAATGATCCTCTATGGATCTCTATCACTCTTTCTAAAGATGTTTTCCTGGAATGTTTTTCTCAAGAGTTGTTCAATACAAAAGTCATCAGTTCCTTTTATACACAAGGAACCCTAAATAGACAATAATAAAAAATAAAGGCATATCACTACCTAAAATAGCTCATGCAAAACCTAACAAACTGATACTGATTAACTATATGAGTAGAAATACAATATCAGCAGAAACCATGTCATCAGCAGAAACCATCATAGCTTCAGTAGGAACCTGTCAGTAGAACTTCATTAGTAGGAACTTCTAAAATTCCCAACAATCCTCCCCTAAACTTGAATTTGACTTGGTTAACTTCAAGTTTCTAGTTAGATGAGTAACGTCCAAAGCATGAGGATTGATACTGTAACTTCTGTAGCAAAATAAAGTAACTAGCAATAACCAAATATATATATATATCGGCAACAACTAGAAACCTTCTTTGAAGAACAAGCTTCCACATCAACTCCTATCTTTGAGCAGCAACAGAATCAACAACATCATGAGTAGATTTGATAAGCCTTTACCAAGTAGCTACTCACTCTTGGGCTAGCTAGTCCTTTGGTGGAATCATGACATCACCCTGGTGAACTAGTAACCAGTCCAACACTTAGAACATGAATCACTGGTGTGTTGGATAACCCTAATGATTTTAGGCAAATCATCACAGCCATAAACGGATTTGACATGTCTTTACCTATAGCCGTTTGCTCAGGACTAGCCAATCCTTTGGTCACCCAATAGGGCAGCAACCATGGTGAATTGATGACCATTTCAACTGTCAGCAATGAAGCATGGGTGAGTTGAGTACCCTATGGTTTTGAGCAAACCATTACAGCTATCAACGGAATTGAGATGTCTTTACCAAAAACCGTTTACTTTTGGACTAGCCAACTCTTTGATGGAATGCCGTCATCATCATGGTGAGTTGATTACCATTTATGGATTTCCGCAGCCTTTACCACAAGCCATAATCGTGTGGGCTAGTCAACTCTTGTGTCAACAAGACATGGTGAGATGAAATCTGTCACACCCCCAAATTACCTGTTTTGCAGCGGAATGGAATTCCTGGGGATTGACTGTCATAGCATCACAATCACAGTTATATTGAACGACCTAAAGTGTCGTTTGAAAAATACATCGCTTGATTTAATAAAAACATTCAGAGTTACAAAGATAGGTCCCAAATGAAAGTTACTATGCACGGAAAATAAGTTTAGTACAACTCGCGCTTATAACACTTATCCGGATAACCTTAATTGTGAGGGCGAGAATAACTGGGTCAATCCCCTTTAGCTCGCGTGATATAAACTTGGTCATTCCATTTAACCGTTCAAATGGATAATCCCGCCGCTACTTTGCTACTAATGGTTAAAAATAACCACGCTACAAATGCGAAACCACAGTACTTGAATCACTTTATTTATGCTAAAACAAAAGTTGCTACTCACACTTGTTAAATTGAGTGTGATGCTACTAACACAAGTTTGCTTAATTAATTTGGATACCTAAAGTGAGTTGGAAACACAACTGGAAAAATTCGTACAAAATAGAGTCCATAGATTCCGTATGAAGTACCGTACGTACACCTGTATAGTATCTCAGCGCCACTGCTGCGCAGAGTGTACCCTAACTATGTGGAATTTTTGTAGCAAACTGAACATGATTTGAATAAAAGGCACGTATCATTGAAAGTAAACCCTGGATAGAAACATTGAGACTTACAAAAATAATTTAGTTCGCTACATAAAAAGTTTGCTGTGAAATCCAGCAAGTTATATTGACACTAACACTACGATACTGTCAGTTAGGGGTCCTTAAGGTAAGGCGACGTTTTGTCCATTAAACCCCCACACTGTCTAAAGTAGAGTGGTACAGAACAACTGTGTTCTCAACTGATCGGGTGTGCTAATACCGAACACCATTTCCGACGCCTTTAGGTATTTACCATTAGTTGAGTGGTACTACTACTGCCGTAAGGTAGTTTCTCAACCGATCAGGTTTTCATTTGCCAAAAACCATTTCTGTAGAGTTAAGGCAACTATCGACATTACCAAACGAGTTTTGGTATCCCATGAGTTGAGTGGGTACGAAGTAACGACTGTCAACTTTACCAGTAGTTAAGTGGTACCAACGACGGGATAACCCACTGGTTTCCTAACCGATCAGGACTCGTTTGCCGATATCCATTTCTGTACAGTTTAGGCAAATACCGACACT
>BPTQ01000002.1:75807555-75830187 GCA_019973895.1 Chrysanthemum seticuspe
GTCGGCCAAGGGGGGAAGCATTTGTCAAAGTATATTTTTTTTCTTTAATAATGTGTAAGATTTGTTAAAAGAATGTAAGTAAAGTGTAAATAATAATAACTTGTTAGGTTTTGTATACATTAGTGTATTTAAGGAAATTTTAGGTGAAAGTAATTTTTAATAGATCAAAGTAGAGTATAATGATATCATAAAAATTGTAAAAATACATTCCTTGTGAAATTTGAGTGATATAGTAATTATCGTGTCGTTTTTAAGAAAAACGTCGTAATAATATAAATTTAACGATTTATATACAAAATAAATTTAAAACACTAGGTAAACTCAAAATATTGTTTTTATAAACTAAATGTAAGTATAAAAATATATCGGGATCATTTTTGGAAGTAACGGATTAAATGTTTAAAATAATAACTCACGCGATAACGTTTATTTAATATAAAATTTACGCGTTTAAGGTGAAATGCAATGTCATGAATGAACTAACATGATGCAAATGATGTTAATGAAACGTAGACTAAACTTAGTCCATATGAAATGTTCGTGATGATATGATCATGAATTCGCCGCTAAACCCTTAAGGTTACGCGAATTTGGAACACGCAAACCTAGTTTACGATAAATGGTGAAATTGTGAAACATGAATTGTTTTGAGAAATGACCTGAAATTGCGAGTTGTCACATTCGCCCATCCAAAAAGGAATTCAGTCCCTGAATTCAGTTCGTGTTAGTCTATCGAATTTTTGAGTTTGTGATGGAATTCCTGGGGATTGACTGTCATAGCATCACAATCACAGTTATATTGAACGACCTAAAGTGTCGTTTGAAAAATACATCGCTTGATTTAATAAAAACATTCAGAGTTACAAAGATAGGTCCCAAATGAAAGTTACTATGCACGGAAAATAAGTTTAGTACAAGTCAAACGATGTTTTTAAGGTGTATCAATCCCATGTGAGACGCGTCGTCACCGCGACTCTATGATATGTCCACATGCATGCCATGAAGTATGCCTTAGATACCTGAGATAAAACATGCTTAAAAAGGTCAACACAAAGGTTGAGTGAAATCCATAGGTTTAATTAATTCGTTTGAACACAATCATCGTAGTGTGAGTTAAATTGTTCACACTCATCGTTGAAAACAAAATCGTATTTATTTCACTAAGTTCATGACACCAAAGCGTAAACATCGCACCAATAAAAATTGGTAATCATCGTTTCATCGCCGCCCTAATAGGTAAACTTGCCAATTTACCTTACTGGTTCAAATATAGTGCGCTCGATTTCCCCTAACTGGGTCAATAAGAGCGGGAGTGTTAATTCCAATAGGCCTATTCACAATATTCGCGCTCACTCGCAAGTGACTATTGGTTCATGATGTAGGGACTTCGAACATGGCAAATACTTAGTGACAATAAAACATTCGGATATAGCATGTAGTTCAAAGCATTTGTGTTCGATTAAAAATGTAGCATGTATCTCCCCCAAGAGTTTGTAAAACAGTTAAAAGAGTAAAAGTGGGGCTATGAACTCACCTGTTGCAATGATTACGATGACAAAAGTGGATACACTGAAATGTAGCGTGAATCTCGAAAATAACCTATTATGAATGATATGATATGTAATGAGTTATGATGTAATGTTATGCATGCATTTCGTATGTTATTTATACCATTTGCGAGTTTTGAAAATAATACTCTTCGTCGAAAAATATCCTTTTTGACGTCTTGACCATTCTTAAATTATTTTACAAGTATTTACGTCAAAATGTCATCCTACAATGGTTTCGTAATGATTTATTGTGAAGTTTTTAACTTTTCGTCGTAAAATAATGTCGTCGGAAATTTCTTGAAAGTGACAAAAATGGCTTCGAAAAGCTAGTCGTAAAATGGTGTACGTCGAACGTTAGGAAACGAACTCGACGGTTTTGGAAAGTTTGTATCAAAATCTAGAAGTTTCAGTACAGGAGTTTTCGTCATAGAGGTCTCGAGCATAAAGATAATAAAGGTTAAAGATGGTGATTTTTGTCCAAATGTTGTGTAAAAATGAGTTTCGGCAAAGTTTAAGCAACCGTAAATAATTTATTACAACTCCGCTATACAAACGGTTGGTCGTTTTGGAAAATATGATTGGTGATCTCGATTTTATTAGAAGACATCTCGTTACAAAAAGTTCCACATCATCGTTAAAAACAGCCTTCAACATGGTCGTTTTGGTTACCGTAACACTTGTCTCGTAAAAAGAATATAGTTTTTCTAAAAATAATAGTTACGGCAATTTTATGAAAACGTGTATATCTTAGTCGTTTCAAATCCGTTTTCTACGTATTATATGTCCTTAGCTTCGTATCAAAGTATACTAATATATTTTTGATAAGTCGAAATAATTTGTAAAGCTTAGGACTCGTTTTTGACTCGTACAAACCAAAAATAGGTTGCTGAATTTTCTGAAAATATATATTTCGTCGTCAAACTTGAAAAATTCATAACTTCTTCGTTATAACTCCGTTTTAATCCGTTCAAGCGGTCACGGATTCGTTTTAAAGTATATTTTCTAAATATCAAGGCCAAAAATTCGTGCCTACTGTCGGATTTTCCAGAAAAACAAAATAAGAACAGACCACTTTATATACTTGTCGAAAATAGTTTTTCTCGTACTAAACCTATTCCAATCCCTTCAAATCAACTCCAAAGCTATTCTAATCCTACCATACACCTTCTTAGGGTGTCATGGGTTCCTAAACATCATCAATACCAATATATAACAAGGGAATAATTATAGGATGACCTTTATATATATAACTTAAAAATCATGTAAAAATGGTATAAATCAACATAAGTCTTGCATGCTTGCTCCAAATATGAAGAAATAAATATGAAATGAAGATGAAATATGTAAAATGATAGTAATATGCTTACAAGCTATTATGATGAGGTGCAAAGAACAAAGGTTTAACCTAAACACCCTAGGTTTTTATTTCAAAACCTTAATAAGAGTGTGATCTAGATTGTAATAAACTTGATCTTTGAAAATTTTTGGATGATCCCTTGTACACCTTGGTAGAACCGGTTATGAGGAAGAATAAAGAGAAAGAAAGCTTTTGACTAACTTGTAGAATTATTTGAGGAATGAATGAGTAAAGGTCTTTGGAGTGTAGATATACACAATCAAGGAAAAATTTTCACCAAATATTAATTGCAACCCCCCCTTGGTCGGCCAAGGGGGGAAGCATTTGTCAAAGTATATATTTTTTTTTCTTTAATAATGTGTAAGATTTGTTAAAAGAATGTAAGTAAAGTGTAAATAATAATAACTTGTAAGGTTTTGTATACATTAGTGTATTTAAGGAAATTTTAGGTGAAAGTAATTTTTAATAGATCAAAGTAGAGTATAATGATATCACAAAAATTGTAAAAATACATTCCTTGTGAAATTTGAGTGATATAGTAATTATCGTGTCGTTTTTAAGAAAAACGTCGTAATAATATAAATTTAACGATTTATATACAAAATAAATTTAAAACACTAGGTAAACTCAAAATATTGTTTTTATAAACTAAATGTAAGTATAAAAATATATCGGGATCATTTTTGGAAGTAACGGATTAAATGTTTAAAATAATAACTCACGCGATAACGTTTATTTAATATAAAATTTACGCGTTTAAGGTGAAATGCAATCTCATGAAGGAACTAACATGATGCAAATGATGTTAATGAAACGTAGACTAAACTTAGTCCATATGAAATGTTCGTGATGATATGATCATGAATTCGCCGCTAAACCCTTAAGGTTACGCGAATTTGGAACACGCAAACCTAGTTTACGATAAATGGTGAAATTGTGAAACATGAATTGTTTTGAGAAATGACCTGAAATTGCGAGTTGTCACAAAAACCATTAGTTGTGTGGTAATAGACCAACACCAAAACCTGCATACAAGAAAGAGTAGAAACTGAACAAAGAAAAGTTAGATTTATTTATTTATTTTTATTTTTTTTATCACGAAACAAAGAAAATAATACAGATTTTTTTATTTTTATTTTTTATTTTTTATATATATATTTTTTTATGAAACATAAAATAAAGAAAGAATAAAAATATACAAAACATGTAAAATACCATCACGCAGCAGCAGAAACCAAAGAAATATGTAGTGTCAGCAGAAACACTAAGCCTCCCATAAGGCTTATGAGGATCCAACAGCTGCAAAAATGGTTAGAATACAAAAATACAACAATAAGCCTCCCTTTAGGCTTATGCCTCCCCTCAATCAATGCACCTGACAAAGACTATTATTCTTGGGTACCTAGAATGAACCTTTCCTTTGAGTTTTCCAAGAATAACCTGTTGAGGGCTTAACAGCAGTAGCCACTCTTACTCCACCATGTGCCATATTCATATGAGATACATAAGGTGTATATGACTGAAAATAAGAACTTGTAGGTCTATAGGGCATAAGTCTAGCATTACTGTTCCACCAACCAGTAGTAACTGGTGAAGAATATCCTCCACCAGAGGGAACTGGAAAAGGCCTATTAAGCCTGTCAGCAGAAACAGATGCATCAACCTTTGGCTTACCAGTAGGAACTGGTTTACCTGCTCTCACATGTGCAACTTTGGGAACAAATGAAGGAATACTAGCAACATTAGTCCATGTGGGTCTAAAGGTCTGTTGGTCATAGGAAACACCCATCCTTTTCTCATGATAATCACAGTCTTTAATAAGATGGAGTTTACTACCACACACAAAACAAGATTTCTTCTTAAAAGACTTATCCTTAACACAACTTTGTTTATTACACATAAACTTATCAGAAACAGAACTAGAAGCAAAATTGTGTTTAACAGAATAAGTAACTGGCTTTGTTTTGGGCTCATCATCAGCTACTTTGGACTTGGGTGTGGTCTTGGGTGTGTGCCTAGGTGAGTCAGACTTCTTACTTGAATCACATGAGGCATAGTCAGTGGACTTTAGGTCTGACGACTGTTCACTTTTAGAACAAGAGACAGAGTCATTAGTTTGCTATTAAGGTCTAACAAGTCACTTGACTTTTTGCCATATAAATGGTGTGATCCATCAAAATCAATTGTGATGGAAAGGTCAGTGGGCATATGTTCTCCTCTAATAGGTCCAGGGACAACATGTAATTTTCCTTCTCTGACATAATTAGCTAAGCCTGCTGGTGTAGTTTTATGCCCATCATTCCTAGCTTCTAATCCTACATACTTTTGAAAACCTAAATCTATCCCAGAGGTCTCAGATTGACTACCATAGATATGTCTAGCTAGATTGTCACCTGATATTAACCATTCTTTATGTCTAGCTACTTCCTCATCTAATTTAGCTTTTAGCACTTGGTTTTCTGAAACAACATCAGCTTTTTCTTTCTCAGTACGTTTTAAATCAATTTTAGTACATTCCAAATCACTTTCTAACACCCTTATCTTTTCATCATAAGCCAATTGATTCTTTTGAAACCAAACTTTTTGTCTTTCTAATGTTTTTAAAGCCTGTTTATAAGCCTCAACTTTGACATAACATTCATTATATTTAGGTTTCAATTCATTATAAGCTTCCTTAAGGGCATTATATTTTACATCACAACCAAAGACACAAGTATGTACCTGAGAGATGCCCATAATTGCAAATTCTTCAGCATCACCTATAGTATAAGCTTCCCTGCTCATCTTCTTGAATTCAGCCTTTCTACCATACCTTGCTTTGAGTGCATTCCATATATCACATGCATCATCCATATAACGAAAATCTGCTTCATGATCAGCAGGAATAGATTTAAGCAAGGTAGTTCTGGCCTTTGACTCTCTTTGTACAGCAATGTGTTCATCTGCAGTCGTTGGAGGAAGAATAAAGATTTTTCCATCGCGATCCATTCCAGTCCTTTTCAAGCTGTTGCCTTTTTGGATCACCTTCCAGATATTCATATCATTATTCATGATCCAGTGTTTCATCTTCTTAGCCCAGACCTCGTACTCATCATTCATCAAATAAGGAAACATAACATCATCCCTTTTATTATCAAATTCTCCCATTTTAAAGGTGTGGAGAGAAGTTTGGTTGAGAGGTTTACCACTTTTGCGAAGAAAACGACGGATCAAACAATAACAAATCTACGTGATCAGCAAGAATGAAGTAATGTTATCAGTAGGAATAACAAGAGATCCACTAAAATATTTGACCAAATATCATACCCATGTGACCATTCGTTCAAATCAAATCACCAGTATACCCACTTGATTGACCAAATAAAACACTGAAGGCAGACGTGAAAAACCAGTACCAAGAGACCAATAAAATCAGCCGCAATGATATTATATGTGATCAATTAAAACCAATATAACACATCGAGTGGGGACCATTATGAATCAAAAGACCGGTACAGTAGCCAATCATATTCACGAGAATCAGCAATATCTAACGAGTGGACCAGCAGGACTAAATTAACCAATGAAAATGACTTGACCTTTACCAATCCCATATGATCAAATAAAATAATGTCATGATCCCACACATATTATCTTGTCTTTAATTTGCAATTTACAAAACGACAAAGATATGAGATTCAATGTATGACCGAATCAATATAATTAAATGCGCATGATTAATCACCAGTAAGACATCATGTGCCGACCAATTCAATTTTAATGTCAATCAGTAAGAATAAAGCATACCATGAATCGGATCAGCCTTTTACCCTGCATCTCGCCAATAAAACCTTCATGACATGAAAACCTTATAAACCCTAGATCAAGAGCCACGAGGCTCTGAAACCAATTGTAGAAACCAAGATCTGGACTCAACTAGGGTATGAATAACATTGATTGATTGATGCACAACGGAATAATAAGAACACAATCAAAGTTACCAACAAGGTTTTTCTCATAAAATAATGATCCTCTATGGATCTCTATCACTCTCTCTAAAGATGTTTTCCTGGAATGTTTTTCTCAAGAGTTGTTCAATACAAAAGTCATTAGTTCCTTTTATACACAGGGAACCCTAAATAGACAATAATAAAAAATAAATGCATATCACTACCTAAAATAGCTCATGCAAAACCTAACAAACTAATATTGATTAACTATATCAGTAGAAATACAATATCAGCAGAAACCATGTCATCAGCAGATACCATCATAGCTTCAGTAGGAACCTGTCAGTAGAACTTCATCAGTAGGAAGTTCTAAAATTCCCAGTATTTGCTTTACTAAGAGAACTTACGTATTGTAAGTGATCAGAAGTTCTGTGATCCTCCTTTTTGCAGATCATACAAAAAAGGATTCTATAACAGTTATCAGTTGTATGACTGGTATAGTGGTATATATCACACTTCTGCTTTGGTTTGGTGGTGGCTTTTGACTTTGAGGAACTAGAGGAAGCTGACTTTGTTTCCTTGATTGATTCAGGGACTTTTTTGATGGATTCCATCTTATCAGTTAGCTTCCTCACAAGTTCAGTCAGTTGCTGAATTTGGTCAGCTTCATTGGGGATCGAGGATGTGGAAGTCTCAGTGGGAGTAGACTCTTGTTGAGTTGGTTTTGATGGTCTTTTAAGGATGGTTTCTACCAAGTCCAGACCTTTCTTTTGGTGAGTGTGTATTGAATTGTAATGGAGTAAGCTCAGAGCTAGGAGCAGCACCCTGAAGAGGTTCCAAGGGTGGAAGCGGTGCTTGAGATTCTGCTTCAGACTTAGAGATGTGTTCAGTAATACTGGGCACATCAGGAAGTCCAAGCATGCTCTTTAGAGCTTGACTTTCAGGCTCTAGAATTCTTACAGAATCGAAGTTAGGAAGCTTACTATCAGGATTAACCCGATCAATCCAATCACTGGGCTTGAGAATAGTAAACACATTGGTAATTATGCCACCAGACACAAATGGTTTGGGAGACTGGTCTTTGTCGTGAGAGTCAGGGAGATGATCTTCACCTATAACTCTCTTTTTGTTACTGGGGGCTCCCACATCATCAAAGACTCTTGGATTCTTAGGAGTCCAACTAGCAATGATATCCTTTTCTTTCTTAAGTTCATCTTGAAGAGCCTGATTTCTTTTAACTAATTCAGTGTTTTGAATTTGCAAGGTGATAGCCTCAATCTTATTTTGTTTCAAAAGTAGTAGTTCATCCCTACACTTGTTTAGTTCAAAACTTAGCTTGTTATATTTTGAAAAAAGATTTAATCATTGCTCTTCTACAAACTTAAGATCAACATTGATATAATTCATATAGGACTGCCAATCAGAGTCATCATCCATAGAAAGTAAAATATTTACCTTCTTCATTGTAATGTTGACCCATTCTCTATTTCTAGCACTGATTTTTACCAACAGGCTAGCTTGTCCTCTTCTGAGAGGGCCATCAGTGCACTGACATGCACCATTTCATCATCAGATGAGACTGGCTCTTCATCCCAGTCGAAGGTTTCAGCAACAAGGCCTTTGTTTTTACTCTGCACACAGTTTGAACATTTTTTGTTGTTTCTGTGGGACTGGCCTCAAGCAATGCAAGCTTAAGCTTTGACTTTCCTATACTTAGCTTCAAAATCAACGATTTTGTTTTGATCAGATTTGTTTTGAAAATTTTTATGAGACTGATAGATTTTTTGTTAAATTTGCTAAAACCTGATGACCGATTTGACCCTGATGGTTTGTAAGAGGGTTCAGAAATTGTTTTTGAAAAACAGTCTTTTGCAAAATGACCCTTTTTGTTACACTTAAAGCATTCAATGTCCTCATTTCCTGAAATTCAGTGTTCAGGTCAATTAGGTACTCCTCACTTGATCTCTCATCAGGCTCATCATCTGAATTTTCTTGAAAATCTTGAACAACATTGTTAGAATAAAAAGCAGTTGAAATTGGTGTTAAAGTGGTGGTCAGGGACTTCTTGACTTCCTGAGACTTCTTTAAGTCAGGGTATCGTCTGTTGACGAGGTTTTCCTCTTAGACAAATTTCCCATAAATTTCAGGAAGTTCAAGGGTCTGGATATGATTAGCATTCCTAAGTCCCTGAGAGAAATTCAGCCACTTCTCAGGAAGACTATTGACAAAACCAACATTGATTTCATGTTTGGACAACTTAACACCATCATTTGATAGTTCATTTAGTAGGGTTTTGTAACGGTTATAAGTTTGAGACAGAGTTTCTGAGTCCTTAGCCGTGAAGGTATTATACTCAAGTTTCAGGTCCATAATCCTGTTTTCCTTGGTATCAGATGGACCTTCATGACTATGAACCAGGTCATCCCAGGTTTGTTTGGCCGTACTACAGCTTATAATTGACTCCATAATATCGTCAGGAAGACAAGATATTATGATACTTTTGAGCCTTTGGTCCTGGTTGACCACTCTTCTCTCATCCTGAGTCCACTGAGCTTCAGGTTTAGGCAAACCTTCAGCAGTCTTTGGGATAAATGGACCTTCATTTATACACTTGATATAATAAGGTTCCATCCCAATCAAATAGCAAAGCATAAGCTTTTTCCATTTGTTGAATTTACCAACTTCAAGTCTAGGAGCAACAGCTGAATACGCTCCACCCTTTTTATCGACTAGTTGGGGTACATCAATTTCAGCCATTTTAAGGATCCTGATTTAAAAACGTTTAGAGCGGCTTAAAAAACAGTTTTATAATCAGCCTGCTCTGATAGCACTTGTTGTTCCCTGTTCACTATCTTAAAAATAGTTAACTGTCTAAAATAAGTTAATATTGAATCAATGACTGAAAAGATATAAGTAAAATACAAAGAGTAATTTTCAACATCATATTCTTATTAGAATTGAATCAAAAGAATACGTTACCCTAGTACTTGCGAAACAGTACTAGGGATTGAAATGACAAAGTGTTTGTAACTCCTCTCTAAGCTCAGGCTAAGTCTGAGCACAACTACAAGTACCCACTGAGCTATCTCATGGATTAAGTTGTATTTGGAGGAGTGAAAGATGGCTTGCGTGTATGTGTGTTTTTACAATTTACAAGCTTAAACTTTCACTCCATCTTTTATGCTATTTACACAAGTATGAGTTTTAACTTTTTCCTAAGTGACAAACTGACAATTTGCAGAAGACAAAATACTGATGTATTTTGTCTCTGTTTACAAAGACTATATTAGGTAAAGGGACCAAGCCACTTTCTACTTGTCAGTACTGATGCTGAGCCTTTCAGGGAAAGTTGACTTCTTGAAGATAAGCACTCCGTCTTTATCGCTTCAAGCATAACCGTTTTGTCCCGCCCATTCTTCAATCTTCATAGTCTTCAGTCTTCAGTTTCAGTTTGTCTTCAGTGTTTGTAGTTGGAGAGGAGTTTGAGGTATTCAGTGAGTTATTGTCATCACTTACTGAATCCACCATCTTCTTCTTGACTCAGTCTTTACCCTTTAAGTTCCACCTTACTGAGTGGAGAGACTTCTTCTATGTCTCTTACTGAGCGTCCTAAAGATGGGTTACTGAGAGACTATGCACTCAGTGACCTGTTAGTGTTTAACGGTCTAAGCACTTATGTTATTTTCTATTCAAATCCTTAGATTAAGGGGTTTGGGTATTTACTTGAATCCAACACCAAGGGAACAACAAGTGGTATCAGGGCCTCTTGTTTATAAAACTTTTAATAACAAAGTCTCTTAAGTTTTTAAAATCAAGGTCCTACCATGGCTGACAGTGATGTGCCCCAACTAGTCGACAAAAAAGGAGGAAGTTATTCAGTTGTTGCTCTCCGACTGGAAGTTGGAAAATTGAATAAGTGGATAAAGCGCATACTTTGCTACTTAACAGGAATGGAACCATACTACATCAAGTGTATTAATGATGTTCCATTTGTCCCTACAACTGTTGAAGGTTTACCTAAGCCTGAAGCTCAATAGACTCCTAATGAGAGAAGGGTGGTCAATCAGGACCAGTGCCTCAAAAGCATCAATGTATCATGTCTCCCTGACGATATAATGAAATCAGTCATTAACTGTAAAATAGCTAAACAAACTTGGACTGACTTGGTTTATAGCTATAAGGGTCCTTCATATACCAAGGAAACCAGGATAATGAACCTGAAACTTGAGTATAACACTTTCAGAGCCAAAGATTCTGAAAGTCTCTCAGAAACATATACCCGTTATAAGACACTACTCAATGAGCTGTCCAATGATGGTGTCACTCTGTCTAAGCATGAGATGAATGTTGGCTTTGTCAACAGTCTCCTTGAGAAGTGGTTAAGTTTCCCTTAGGGTCTCAGAAATGCTAATCACATTCAAATCTTGAGCTCCCTGAAATCTATGGGAAATTTGTCTATGAAGACAACTTAATCTCTAGGAGGTACCTTGATTCAAAAAAGGTCTAGAAAAACAAAAGGCCTTGACCATTGCACCCATATCAACTGCATTCTTCTCTAATGGTGTTGTGCAGGATTTTCAAGAAAACTCTGATGATGAAACTGATGAAAGAACCAGTGAGGAATACCTAAATAATTTGCAAACTAAATTTCAATAGAGGGCACTCCTTGCAAACTCAAAACATTTTATCTAGAGGTGAAAACGAGCCGAGCCGAGCTCGATCCTGTCAGAGCTCGAGCTCGGCTCATTTATATATAAAAAGATTGAGCTCGTTTCGAGCCTCACATTTTGAGTTCGAGCTCGGCTCATGAAATTTTCACAAGCTCGAGCTCGGCTCGGGCTCGACTAATTTATATGATGTGTAGAAAAAAAAACAAGGTTCAAATGGAGCTCGGCTCGTTAACACAAGGCTCAATCTTGGCTCGTTAACATAAGGCTCGAGCTCGTTAACACGGTTATACGTATAGAAAATATATATACATATATATTTCTAGGGCTCGTTTAGGCTCGCGAGCCTAAACGAGCTTTTTGTATAGAGCTCTGGCTCGAGCTCGATTATTAAATAAGCCAGAACTTAGGCTCGAGCTCGTTTAGGCTCGGATCGTTTGAACTTTTTACCGATCCGATCTCGAGCTTTTTACGAGCGGCTCGGCTCGTTTCCACCCCTAGTTTTATCAAAAGAAACAAGTCAAATTTTTTTGGTTTTAAAGAAAGTAATAGAATTGAATGTTTTAATATGGTAAAACAGGTCACTTTGCAAAAGCCTGTTTTTCAAAAACCACTTCAGAACCTTCATACAAAATTTCTGGAAACAGTTCTTCCTCAGGAACTAGCAAGTTTCAATAAGAAATGATTCAGTCATCTCAACATTTTCAAAACAAAACTGATCAAAAGGATCAAAAATATTTTGAAGCTAAGTATAGAAAAGCTAAAGCTAAACTTGCACTCCTTGAGGCTGCACCATCAACCCTTCAGTCCACACAGGGCTCTAAACTCTCTTAGGGAAAGAACAAAGGACTTGTAGTTGAAACCTTTTGATTGGGATGAAGAAGATGTTTCCTCTGATGATGAAGTAAGAGTCAGTTCACTGATGGCACTTGCAGAAGGTGAAAAGCTGACTGTTGGAAAGAGTCCTGCAAGAAATGGAGAATGGGTCAACATCACCATGAGAAAGGTAAATATTTTACTATCTACGGATGATGATTCTGATTGGCAATCTTATTCAAGTTACATTAATGTAGATCTTAAGTTTATTAAAGAGCAAAGGTTAAATCTATTTTCAAAACACAATAAACTCACTTTTGAATTAAACAAGTGTAGTGATGAAATTCTTGCTTTAAAACAAGCTAAACTTGAAGCTGTCACACTTCAAATTCAAAACACTGAACTTGTTAAACAAAATCATGCTCTACAAGATAAACTTAAGAAAGAAAAGCTCATTATTGAAAGTTGGACAACCAAAAATCCTAGAGTTTATGAGTCTGCCAATCTTATTCCTTGTACTAAAAGGAGAGTCCTAGGAGAAGATCAACTCAATGAGTCCACAAGTAACAATCAAAGTGAAAAATCTTTTACTCTTGCTGGCATTTCCTTTGAAAAAGAATTAAAACCAAAATCCAGTGACTGGGTTGAGAGAGTCAACCCAGACAGTAAGTTGCCTAACTTTAACACTAGAAAAATCTTGGAACCTGAAAGTCAGGCTATCTAAGAAATGCTTGGAGTCACTGATGAACCCAGTCAAATTGATTCCATCAATGAGTCTGAATCAGAAACTCACGCACCTTTAACTCCATTAAAAGTCCTTTAGGGAGCCTCACTCATTTCAGACCTCACACCCTTGGTCTATTCCCAATACTCTCCGAAAGAGAGATCAGGACTTTGAAGAACCATCCTGAAAAGACCTTCCAATAACCAAAACAAAGATCAGCTCCCACTGAATCTTCCAAACCCTTGATCCCTACTAATGAAAGGACCAATGACACTGATTCTAAAGTTGATTAGTTGGCTGAACTTGTTAGGAAGCTGAGTGAGAAATTAGAATCCTCTGAGAAAAAGCTCCTCAATCTAAGATTAAGGAGTCCAAACCAGCTTACTAAAGCAATACCAAACCTAAAACAACACCAAAAACTTCAATGAAATGTGAACTATGTGTGACAATTCGTATTTTCAAGGTCATATTTCAAAACATTACTCATGTTTCATTATTTATCGTTTATCGTAAACTAGGTTTACGAGTATCAAATTCACGTAACCGTAATGGTTTAGCTGTGAATTCATGATCATATCATCGAGGACATTTCATATAGACTAAGTTTAGTCTACATTTCATTAACATCATTATCATCATATTAGTTCATGCATGGTTTTGCATTTTACGTTAAACGTATAATCTCATATTAAATAAACGTTATCGCGTAATTAATTATTTTGAACAATTTATCCATTACTTCCAAAAATTATCCCGATATATTTTTATACTCATATTAAGTTTATAAAAATAATATTATGAGTTTACCCAGTGTTTTAAATTTATTTTGTATATAAATTGTTATATTTATATAGTTACGACGGTTTTCTTAAATTCTACACGATTATTATTATTTCACTCAAATTTTGCAAGAAATGTATTTTTATAATTTTTATGATCTCAATATATTTTATCTTGACCCGTGAAAATTTATTTTAATTAACACTACCTTACAAGCTTAAATGTACTTAATTACTTAACTATCTTTACAAAAACACATTTACTTACAATCTATCTACATCTATATACTTAATAAAAAAAAAGTATTACTTAAACAAATACACCCCTTGTCGACACAAGGGGGTTAGTCATCCAAAATTTGCAAAAAAATATCTACTTGAGTTATTGTATTAAACTAATTAACCAAACATTTCACTTCATTTTTTTTCACAAACGTAAAGATCAAAGCATTCCTTTCTCTCTTCCTCTCCAAAACCGGCCAACCTAAAGACCAAGAAGGAGGATCATCAAAAATCTCTAATCAAGTTTTTTTTACACACTCTAGTATCACTTTTGTTTAAGGTTTTGCAATATAAACCTTGGGTGATTAGGAAAAATCCATTGTTCTCATAAACCTCATCAAGTTACTAGTAAGCATTCATATTCATCATAATATTTCATATTCATTTTTATGGTCATTTCATTTTATTTGAGAAAACATGCAAGTCTCATGAGGTTTATACCACTTTTTCATTGATTTTAAGAGTTATGTATATATAAGTCATCCTATAATTACTCCTTGTTATATAATATTTTTGGTGATGTCTAGGAACCCATGACACCCTAAGAAGGTGTATGGTAGGATTAGAATAGCTTCGGAGTTGTTTTGAATGGGTTAGAATAGGTTTGGCGCGAAAAAAACTCATTTTGACAAGTTTGCAAAAGGGTCTGTCCTTATTTTCAAAATCTGGAAAATCCGACAGAAGATAAAATTTTTGGCCTAGATATTTAGAAAATATACTTTAAAACGAAACCGTGGCCGCTTGAACGGATTAAAACGGAGCTATAACGAAGAAGTTATGAATTTTTCAAGTTGGCGACGAAAACTATAATTTTCTGGAAATTTCAGCATGGATTGTTTATTTTGTACGAGTCAAAAGTGAAGCTTGGGCGTTGTAAGTTATTTCGACTTGTCAAAAATATGTTAGTATACTTTGATACAAAGCTAAGAACCTTTAAAACGTAGAAAACGGATTTGTAACGATTAGATTATACACGTTTACAAAAAGTTGCCGTAACTTTATTATATAAGAAACACTATTAAATTTCTAATAGGCAAGTTTTACGGCAAAGAAAGAGACCAAGTTGAAGGTTGTTTTTAACATTGATGTAGAACTTTTTATAAAGTGATGTCTTCTAGTAAAAGTGAGTTCGCCAAGTATATTTTCCAAAATGTCCGACCGTTTGATTAGCCGGGTTGTAATGAATTAATTATGGTCACTCAAACTTGGTGGAAAACCAACCTTAAACTATACTTTGGACTAAAGTACCATACTTAACTTATATTTTTCTTTATGTTCGAGATCTCTAGGATGGAAACTTAAACACTAAAACTTTGAGATAATGAAACGAGCTTCCAAAAACCGTTGAGTTTGTTTCCTAACACTCGACGTGCACCATTTTACGACTAGTTTTTAGAGGCCGTTTTAGTCACTTTCATGAATTCTTCAAATGACATTATTTTACGACGAAAATTTATAATCTCATAATAAATCATTAAATGATTATCTTATGATATCATTTCAACATAAATGCTTGAAAAGTAATTATTAAATTGTCAAAACGTTATAATAATTATTTTCGACGAAAAGCATTATTTTCAAAAATACATAAGTGGTAGAAATATCATCCGAATCGCATGCATAACATTACATCATGACTTATTACATATCATATCATTCATAATAGGTCAGTTTCGAGATTCACGCTACATTTCGGTGTACTCACTTTTGCCATCGCATCATTGTCCAAGTGAGTTCCATAGCCCCATTTTCAATTGTTTTAATGCTTTTATTAAACTCTTTGGGGGAGATACATGCTCAACAACTTTTATGGCAAAAATGATTATTTGCAAACTATATGTTTATCTGAACTGAATGTTAGTCATACGAAGTAACAGTATCGCCATACTTAGAATTTCTATATCATGAATCATTGAGCTAACTGACATGGTATGATCACGATCTAACGGACTTGGATAATGTTGAACTAATGGACTTGGTATAGGCATGAACTAACGGACATTGTATAGTCATGTACTAACGGACTTGGTACAATCATGGTCTAATGGTCTTGGTACAATCCTGAACTAATGGTCATGGAACAATTTGAAACCGTACGAATTATGTGTTATATTAAGTAACTATGGATACATTAAGTTATGCACTATTTTGTGAATTCATTTGACATCATGCGCTTGATCATAACTATACACACTTCGGCAGTGGGTTGTGAACACATAGGTTGCAAGTTTTGTATGGGCGGAACTTGTAACTGAGTGGATTTACAATGCCTTTGCTGCATAAACGATTTTGAAAGGCTTTACATTTCAACACAAACTCTATGAACTCACTCAACCTTTGTGTTGACACTTTTAGCATGTTTTATCTCAGGTATCTAAGGCATTCACTTCATGGCATGCATGTGGACATATCATAGAGTCGTGGTGACGACGCGTTTCACTTGGGTTTCATATACTTTAAAACATCGTTTGAATTGTAACAAATTTATTTCCACACAAGTTGATTTTCATTTGGGACCTATACTTTGTAAACTCTGATTATTTTATTAAATCAAATGATGTATTTTCCAAACGACACTTTAGGTCGTTCGATATAACTGTGATTGTGATGCTATGACAGTCAACCCCCAGGAATTCCATTCCGCTGCAAAACAGGTAATTTGGGGGTGTGACACTATGTAATTATACAAATCACACAACTGATGATTCCTATAGATTCTATTTTGCATGATTTTCAATAAGGAAGATCACATAACCTCATATCACAAATCTCTCATTGCAGCTCTAAATGCGCATGCAAAATACAAGACTCAACCCTTTCAGTATGTTTCGAAAAAAAAGAAAGCATTTAAAAAAAAGGCTAAGCCTTTTTTTACCCTGCATACACTGTGGATTCAATGACCATCACACTGATGACTATCTATTGTATCCCCGTTGTCATAATTGTGGTGACCCAACACATGACACCTCAGGACATGACATGATTATTCATGCCAGAAGAGGATCCACCACTAAATCCTCTCAGTCAAATGAGTCTTCTAACGCCAAATGCAAATCATGTGGAAGCACTGTCCACTCAACCACTGGCCATGAATCTATTGAGAGATTTAAAATTACCTACAAGGCTAAACCCACCAAAAAGTGGGTTCACAAGAAAAACTAACCCAATTTACTATTTGTGCAGAGATATGCCAGAGAGCCTGTTTGACATCTAGACAGTGGATGCTCAAGGAGTATGACTGGTGTGAAAGAGTATTTGCACAAATATGTAGAAGAGCCAAGACCTAAGGTAGTATTTGCTAATAATTTATCATGTACCACTGAAGGTTATGGTTCAGTAAACTATAGTGGAATCATTTTTACTTGAATTGCCTATGTAAATGGTCTTAAGTACAATCTTATAAGTGTTAGTCAACTATGTGATGCTAAGTACATAGTTCAATTTGATGATAGGCAAGGCACAATATTCAATGCTAATAAAGAAATTGTTCTTATAGCCCCTAGAAGAGAGGATGTTTATGTTTTGGAAATGTCAAATTTGACTCAAAATGAAACTTATATTTTTGCTAAAGCCACTAAAACCATTAATTGGCTTTGGCACAAAAGACTCTCCCATTTAAACTTCAAAAATATAAACAACCTTGCCAAACAAAACAAAGTTCTTGGCCTACCATATCTTGTGTTTTCACAGGATAAACCCTGCTCTGCTTGTGAAAAAGGAAAACATGACAGAGAATCCTTCAAAACAAAATAAAACTTCTACATAAGAAGCTGCCTTCATCTACTTATATGGATCTCTTTGGACATGTGTTGGAATCGCTCCTAACACGGAAATGGAACGACATTTACGTGATTACATAATCTATCTTAATTAGCCAAACACATGGACTAGTTATGTCATAGTGTAATAGTTATGTATGTGGTAGGCTATATATACCCCTCCATACTTCCATGGAGGGGCGAGACTTAGTGTAATTCTTTCATCTTCATAAATAAAACACACACTAGTTTTCCCTTCTCTCACTAACATGATGAAGATGTTCTTCCATCTTCCTCGACCTCCCGATTCACCATATCATCCATACATACGGTCCTAACATTGGTATCAAGAGCAAGGTCGGTTTTTTTTTAATCATTGGTTGATTTTTGGTGTTGTATCTTGTTGAAAATGTTTATTGTAAAACTGTTTTAACAAAGTTTTTTAACTTTTCACATAATTTTTTTTGGTAAACAGTTTTATATAATCAAGTTTTTTAATGTATCCTTTGTTTGGTTAAAATGTCTTGTGGTTGTGTCATAAACCTTGTCCTAACTTTTTTTTTACAACTGTCATTTATCAAGACATTTTTTATAAAAACACTCGTGGAATATTATGTGGTCAACTGGTCAATATACATAGTCAAACAGGCTTAACATGGAAGTTCTTCAACAGTATTTCTGGGTTTATCAAGTTGGTCGAAATATTTGGTCGGAATACTTCGCCAGAAAAAGTCAAAGTGGGTCAAAACCCTAGTTCTACGCATAAGGAGCCGTCTTCAGTGATATTTACGCATAACTGTGAAGTTATGCATAAGAACAGTTACGCGTAAGGTTTTTTACGCATAAGCCTATGCTTACGCATAAGCTTTATGCGTAAGACCATGTTTACGTATAAGACAATGATTACGCGTAAGGATACCCTTCTACGCATAAGGATACTCATTTATGCATAAGATTATCCTTACGCGTAAAAGTCCGGACAGAATTAAAGAAGAAGGGGACACATTGACCGAACCAAAATCAAAGACCCATGTGGATTTCATTTGTATAAATCATATGTCCAGATACAAGACTGCTGTGACTAATTTACCATTGCCAAAACCAATATCACTTCGTGAACCCTATGATTCAACAACAAATCCAACACTCCATCCCATCTCCTCAAACACAAACTACACGAAAAAGAAAAAGATAATAATTCAAATCTTAGTTTGTTCTCTCGAAGTATACTTAAACACGTCTAGACTTGTAAAAGTCTATAATTGAGAGACACAACTCATCATCGATCCAATTTTTGAAGCTTCGCTTCTATTAATGTCTGAATGATTAATCAGCAAAAACATGATTGTGTTTCCCTTTTCACTATTTCGGTTAACATCACAACATATTATTACCTACCCGAGACCACCTAGGATCTTGAAGGACTTTCTCGTTCTTTCTTGATTTTTGATTGAGCAAACTTGAAGATATCTAGGTACTTGTTGTGTGGTCGTTCTAGTGCTTCAAAAGTTTGGTGTTGTGATGATGAAAAATTAGATGAGATGCATTTTATGAGGAGAGGAGATGAAATACGTTTTCTTAGATATGTCTTGGTAAGAGGTGAAATGATAGAGGCGGATGTATCTATGTGTGGATTAGGTCAACTTGTGATTAGGTTATACAGTTTTAAACATGGTATTTCATTTGATGTTGGATCGGGATTTGTTGGAATAAGACTTTTGCTCATAAATTGAAGATGTGTCGTATGGGCCTCTTAATTTCTTTAGAAAATTTTGGGCTTAAGGCATATTAGTGTCACAGTTTATGCTTGTTGGATTTGGATTTTTTTTGGGGCCACGAATATCACTAGACTTTTAACATTTAAGTGAAATTTTACTAGTGAGTATTTTGGTTAATGGTAGTCATGAGGTATTATAAAATTTTCACGAGGTTCAATTTTTTTGACAAGATCGGGAAACCATTATCAAGTTCATTTAAACCGTTAATGAAGGCTAGTTTTGTGCATTTAACCGCAAGATGTGACTACGGCGTGAATTCTTTATTATTTATTTGAGGTTGAAGTGAGATATCACAGATGCGTGTACTTAGTATCTGAAGATATCGGGGTTGGTTGGATGCATGATTCTTCGAGATCCTTGTTTAAGCTTTTAACTGTCATGAATGACAAAGACTTGAGTTATCTAGTTGAACCTAATGTAAGGAGTTACGTTGTTGTGCTCACAGCTTATAACTATCACTTTTAAGGAGTTACGTTGTTGTGCTCAAGTGTCACACTAAGGTGTGGATAATTTGAGAAACTTTAAGTTTACTTTTTTTTCGGTGGAGTTAAGAAAAAGGGTTCTTCGTCTGACAATAGTGCAAGTTTAAGTCACAAGTTCGGGTTATACTACTTCAGTCTCAAGTTCTTCATATTGGGTTCTCTCCATCAGTAGTCACTACAAAAAGGCGTCATTATGATAATGGGGTCGGTAAAGAGTTAGCTGAGAAGAGTATACACGAGTAGAGAAGTTTTATCAGTAGTTGATTCTCACGAGATATTTATGGTACTTTACACTTGTTCGATTAATTGAACATACATGGTTTCGATATCTCCAATTCATCATCAAAATACGTGGTGTATGATTCTGATTCATTGAAAACATCGGGGGGAAGAGAGTACAGGTGGTGTTTGCTTCCTTTGATGTTTTTGGATTTTTTTCGAAAACCCTTTCCTTTCATGAATTTCTTCAATCAGGGGGAAGAAATGAGACGATTTGTGGTGAAAATCTCTCAAGTTGGTGTTATCGTCTTACTTTCACAGAGTTATCGTGCGTGAAGTTACCTAAATATGATGTTGTGATGCCTCACACTCGGTCATTTTATCATGTAATTGCAGATTCACAGGTAACTATTATTCCGATAGACCGCAACATTCAGGGGGAAGTCGTTTCATTTCGTCTTTCGTGGTTTATTTGGTGTGAAGCATCTACATACGTGAGATGATCTTGTTGATTTCTTGCATGTTACCCCCGAACGGATTTTCCGAAATAAGTCAGATTTACCTTGTGTGGTTTACTGCTCATCTACAAATTCCGCTGCGTACTGAAAACTTCAAAAGTTAGAGGAAATGTTCACTACATCAAAGTTTCGAATCTGCTGAAGACGGTTGTCAGTTTGAGGGGGAAGCGGATTCAGAAACTTCGCCAAAAAGGAGTGTACGGAGAAGCTGCTAAAGACGTGCGCCATGAATTGGGGGGAAGTTAATCCAATTCATGCATATTACATCATTTGCCTACAAGTGAAGAAAACAGTTTGTTAGGTCACTAGTTTTACAACACAAGCTTATAGAGAAAGAGATGAAGGCGGATGAACAAGCTAAACACACACACACACGTAATAGTAATACCGGTTAAGGGAAAAGAGTGAGTGAAAGAGAATAACTTGAACAACCAACCCTCAAATGAGGGTTTACAATAGTTTATATAGGCAAGGAGCTAGGGCAACACTCCCTCTCCTTCCCTATTCCTTATTGGGCTTGGATCAAGCTTATGGGCCTTCTACATAAGCTTGACCTTAAACAAACATAAAGGCTATAACAAAGCTACCTATTACATATGAAATAGAAATACTTGAAATACTGTTTAGGAGTGATTCCAACAATCTCCCCCTCAAGTATATATGAATGTAAACGGTGAAGGCGTTGATGTAATAGTAGCTGTGACGTCTTCTGACATTCTTCTTTCTTGTGAGAGGAATTGTCTTGATTCGAACAATCTCCCCAGTGTAGAGAGATAGTTATCTTTGAACAGTTATGTTTTGACGTCATCATTAACTTTGTTCTTTGATCATTGTTCTTTGTGGTGAAAGTGATAGTATGTTGTTGTCTGCATCAGTCTGCCTCAGGTCTGCTTCGCTGCTCCAGTGTCTCCACGTCATTCTTCAACATGCTCACACGCTCTTTGACGTTGGAAATCAATACTTATGAAGTTCTGTAAGTCTTTAACTTTGTAGATTCTTTGATTGATGAAGAATCATTCTGACTGTTGTGTTGCATTCGAATAGAACTTTCATTAGTGATGATGTTGGCGTGAGCATGAGAAGAATCAGCACGATCATCTCGCTCTGGAGCTTCCATAAGAAGAAAAACATTTCAAACGGTTAGTAATAAGCGGTTTCCGGCACTTACAAGTTTGAACTTCGAGAGTGTTAACAGCATAGTGTGAAAACACAACTCTAATTCTTACAAAGGCCGTTCCTGAACTGGAGTCCCACAAGTGAGATAACACGATGTACCGAAGTACATCTACAGTTCAGATGAGTCGCTGAGGTACACCGAAGCATCACCTGTCCCTTGGGATGTATTTGATAACCGAAAGAGAATCTCTAGCGACCATAACTTCTTCCTCTGGGAGAGGGATCAGAGGCGAGTCCTTTTGGTTTTGCGTGATAACTCAGATCTCGGTGCTCTAAGTAGTTTTCTAGAGAATCCTTGTGAACTGTAAATTAGTGAACAACTAGTTGTTTATTCTAGAAGTCACTAAGTCACCAAGTATAGCTCAGGAAGTGTCTAGAATCGTTAGACAGCTCTTGTAAATACTCTCCAAGTGTAGACACTAGGAGTCACTAACTTACCTTTGAGGACGGCCCCAGTTGTAGTTTGTCGGGACTGTCGTCCAGTGAAGCCATTGAGGGGCACCTAATGCGCCTCACACAGAGTTTGCCAGATGTCAGCACTCCACTACGAAGCCACATGGAGTCGCTGAGTAGACTTGACATCTACATGAAGCCATG
>BPTQ01000002.1:75844834-75893274 GCA_019973895.1 Chrysanthemum seticuspe
CTTGTTGTTGATTCCATTGTTGATGTTGTGGAGTTAATTGTTGTTGTTGTTGATGATTATAAGTGTGAGGGAAGTAGTTAGAGTATGGTGGTTGAGACATGATGATAAACTTGTGTAGTAAGAATGGATCTTTGTAGTCGAATGAACCTTTGTTGATGAAGTATCCTTAGGCGTAGAAATGACAAGAACCAAGTAGCACTTATGCGTAAAAACACCAAAAGTTACGCGTAACAAGAATAGCTACGCGTAGGATTTAGCTTACGCGTAAGCAGGAAAAAAGGACTAAAGTTACGCGTAAACAGTAAGTTAGGCGTAGAAAGTTAGGCGTAGGATTACCTTATGCGTAGGACTAAGTCTACGCGTAAGATGAATCTTAAGCGTAAGATTTTCTACGCGTAAGCTTTATGCTTAAGCGTAAGATTAGGGTTTTATCCCAAGTGATCTTTTACACTTCACAGTGCAAAAGATATCCGAAGTCGACGTATTTTCAGACTTATCCAAGTAAGAAAACACGGAATAAACCAGAAAATTGAAGATCAAACCAAGGAAAGTCTTACGCGTAAATTTAGGGTTTTGTTACGCGTAAGATTACTCGTAACTTAGATTCTATCCAAATTTGTTTCTAAACCAGTTTTTGTGTGTTGAAATAGCTTCAATAACACCAAAATAACACAAAAGTGTGAAACTTGATGATCCAAAGTACTTAAAACAGTTACGCGTAGGATAACACTTGCGTACAAAAACAAGCTTAAAAACAAGGAAAAACACGTAAAGTTCCAAACTTTTTGCCAAAAACCAATAGTTTAACACCTAATAACGTTGAAAGTACAAGAATCTTGGATTCAAAAGTGTAAAAAATCAGTTTTTAAGCGAACCAAAGATTGTGGTATCTTTACGCGTAAGACCCAAAACCAAAACTTCAAAAACAAAGTGTACACCCAACTATTTGGCGATTGATACCACTGTTAGGTCACTAGTTTTACAACACAAGCTTATAGAGAAAGAGATGAAGGCGGATGAACAAGCTAAACACACACACACACGTAATAGTAATACCGGTTAAGGGAAAAGAGTGAGTGAAAGAGAATAACTTGAACAACCAACCCTCAAATGAGGGTTTACAATAGTTTATATAGGCAAGGAGCTAGGGCAACACTCCCTCTCCTTCCCTATTCCTTATTGGGCTTGGATCAAGCTTATGGGCCTTCTACATAAGCTTGACCTTAAACAAACATAAGGGCCATAACAAAGCTACCTATTACATATGAAATATAAATACTTGAAATACTGTTTAGGAGTGATTCCAACACAGTTCTCAAGTCGAGGTAAAAGAAGAAGACAAAGAGCGTAAACTGTCATCATCCTCAGCATTTGAAGAGCTTATGAAGACTTTTCTTTATTTGTTTTATTACTTGTAGGAAATGTTGTAAGTAATCCCTTATGTCGTCCCATTGGGGGAAGACTGTTGGAATCGCTCCTAACACGGAAATGGAACGACATTTACGGGATTATATAATCTATCTTATTTAGCCAAACACATGGACTAGTTATGTCATAGTGTAATAGTTATGTATGTGGTAGGCTATATATACCCCTCCATACTTCCGTGGAGGGGTGAGACTTAGTGTAATCCTTTCATCTTCATAAATAAAACACACACTAGTTTTCCCTTCTCTCTCTAGCTTCTCTCACTAACATGATGAAAATGTTCTTCCATCTTCCCCGACCTCCCGATTCACCATATCATCCATACATACGGTCCTAACAACATGTTAGTCCAATGTCCATCCATCATGAGAAATATACCCTTGTCATAGTAGATGAATACTTAAAATAAACTTGGGTTTACTTTCTCACAAAGAAGAGTCAGGTAGCTGAAACCATCATGTCCTTTGTCAGGAACATTGAAAATCAAAATGATATCAAAGTCAAACAAATCAGAACTGACAATGGGACTGAATTCAAAAATCAGGACCTTGAGTGTTTTTGTGATAAGTATGGAGTATCTCAAAACTTCTCTTCTCCCTACACCCCTGAACAAAATGGAGTTGCAGAAAAGAAGAATAGAACACTCGTTGGAGCTGCAAGGATAATACTGAATGGTTCAGTACTCTCTAAACACTTCTGGACTGAAGATGTAAAGACTGCCTGTTACACACAAAACAGGTGCATCATTTTCAAAAGACATAGCAAAACACCCTATGAGATATTTAAAGGAAGAATCCATGACCTCTGTTATTTTCATGTGTTTGGGTACCCTGTGTTTATTTATAATAACAAGGACCACATAGGAAAATTTGATGCTAAGGCAGATGATGGATACTTCCTTGGATATTCTATTGTCTCTAAATCCTTTAGAGTCTTTAATACAAGGAGAAAACAAACTGAGGAAACCTTCCATGTCATGTTTGATGAAAGCACTAAGGCAATCAGTTATTCAAACACCTCAGTTGAGGAAATTGGGATTGATGATTCATCAAGGTATCCACCTGATGAATATCATCCTGATACTAACCCCTCCATACAGTAGTGCAGACCTCTCCTATTACATCAACACTAATAACCTTCCTCAACCAACCATCAGTGAATACATTGATGCAAATTAATTCCCTGATAGGGATACACACCTTGAACAACATGTTCAGAAAACTGACAGTATTGCTCAATAAGAACACTCTAATGAACCTCTAGTTATAATCATTGAGACTAATTCCCTTGAACGTCAAGTCTCCTCTCATACCACCACTAGCTCTGATCCATATCCTAGACCTCATGACAGATAGACAAGATCACAGAACATTGAGCTACTAAACATAATTGGTGAACCTACTAAAGGCATGCTCACCAGAAGAATTGTTGCAAAACTAACTGCAACTTCAGCCAATGAATGCTTGTTTGTTAATTTTCTCTCTGATGTTGAACCAAAATCTGTTAAAGAAGGCCTCAAATACCCAAGTTAAGCACAAGCCATGCAAGCTGAACTTGAACAATTTGACAGAAACAAAGTTATGACTTTAGTCAAATGTCCTAAAAATGTTGTATTCATTGGCATGAAATGGGTCTTCAAGAACAAGACTAATAAAAATGGAATAGTCATTATGAACAAAGCTAGACTTGCTGCAAAAGGATACAATCAACAAGAAATAATTGACTATGAAGAAACATTTGCTCTTGTTGCTAGAATGGAAGCCATCAGGATCTTTCTTGCATATGCAACATACATGAACTTCAAGTTTACCAATTGGATGTCAAAAGTGCATTTATCAATGGTAAACACAAGGAAGAAGTTTATGCTTAACAACCACCTGGATTTGAAAGCAGTGAGTTTCCTGACCATATTTGCAAGCTTGACAAAGCCCTCTATGGACTGAAGCAAGCTCCAAGAGCATGGTATGAAACTCTCCCAGCCTTTATTAGTTAAAAAAAACTATCAAAGGAAAGATAGACAATACTTTGTTTATCTGTAGGACTAAAGGAGATGTGATACTGGTCCAAGTGTATATTGATCAGATCATATTTGGCTCAACAAATTACAAACTTTGTAAACAGTTTGAGAAACTGATGACAAAGGAATTTGAAATGAGTATGATGGGAGAACTCACTAACTTCCTTGGACTTCAAATCAAACAAACTGACAAAGGAATCTCCATCAGTCAAGAGAAGTATACCAGAGATCTCTTAAAGAAATATAAGATCTCTGATTGCTCTTAAGTAAAAACACCCACGGTTCCCCCAAACAACTTAGGGCCAGACCTTGCAGGAAAATCAGTGAATGAAACTTTGCTTCATGGAGTAATAGGCTCACTGATTTATTTCACTGCCTCAAGGCCTGGCATTCAGTTTGCAGTATGCCTATGTGCAAGATATCAGTGTGATCCAAGAGAGTCTCATCTTAATGCAACGAATCCTCAAGTACCTGAAAGGTACCCCAAACCTTGGGCTCTACTATCCCAAGTGTTCAGGCTTTGACCTCAAAGGAAACTAAGACTTAGAATATGCATGCTGCAATGTGGATAGAAAAAGCACATCAGGATCTTGTCAATTTCGTGGAGGCAAACTAGTATGTTGAAGCACCAAAAATCAACAATAAGTGGACGTGTCCTCTACTGAGGCTGAATATGTAGCTGTTGCTAGTTGTTGTCCATTACAAGATGGTTCCCATCTTTTGTGACAACACAAGTGCAATTTTTATCTCTACCCAATCCAGTACTACATCAAAGAACCAAACACATTGATATCATATTGATAAGGATTTAAAATGTATGCTTTTAGGGGGTCATTTAAGCCCTATTTCGACATGTTTTATATCCGTTACTGCTTAATTTCATTCCTTTTTAGTTTTTAGGTCTTTTGGAAGTAAAATGCTGGAATGAAGCACATTTGGAAGAAAAGGAGCAAATACATGAAGAAATGGCAAAATCAAGATCGAAGCCATTCAAGACTGATCAGCAGAACCTTACGGTGTCCCATCCAAAGGGCGACGCCGTCCCTCTATAAAGACTTGATCAAAACATGCACGTGACGGCTCAGTGAAAATTCTGGTCATATAACCTGACAGCGTCACGCTTTAAATAGGGAGGGCGTCACTCGCAGTTTTCACCCCAGAAGGCCCAGATCAAGAATCAAGACGACGTCTTAACTAAAGACAGACGTCGTCACAACTCCAAAGTGACATCGTCCCATCGATTACTTGGCCCAGACGAAACCCTAATGACGGTGACCTGACGGCGTCCCATGCAAAAGGTGACGCCGTCGCGATTGTAAATCTATATATAGAATTTGATTTTTCTGTATTTTAAGAGGTAGAATTTTGGAGAGCAAACCCTAACTCAGTTGTAGTCCAACTTGGACAGTATTCTAGGGTCCCATACCCTATTTTACACATTGAGATAAGTTTGTTAATCAAATTTATCATTATATCTATCCCATATTTGATTGATTGTGTGTATGCTTGCTTATCTATCATGTTTAGCTAAATTACTTGTGTGTTTGCTTAGATCTATGAAACCTAGTTATTAATTGTTGTTATGTTGTTGCTTGTCTTAATTGAAATTGGTTTAGCAGTGCAACTTGGCATCTTCGTTGTATTTAATGCTTGAGTATGCTTTATGATGATATGGTTCATGGATTAAATAGCTTAGGTTTACTGACTCTGTGAGTCATATACGAGAGATAACCTCAAAGAAATAGGGACCACGCATACCCTACGACCTTCAGGAATACAATGTGTTAAGATAAAGGACGTGACAAAACCAACCAATAAAAGATAACTAGGGAGTAATAGTATCTAAGTAAACACATCTTTAATCATCATACGAGCACACCTCAATTAGACATAGCTACCCGTAGTAATTAGATAATTAGATAATTAGTTAAAGTAGAGTAATCGGTAGAAGCACCACCCCCAAACCAATTGCCCTGAGATTTTACCTTAGCTTTTAATCATCCTCAACCCCAACTTCTCGTCATATATTTATTACTAGCATTCCTATTCCCCTAGAGAACGATATCAATCCTAGAGGCTTACCCCATACTACACTACAACGATTAGGTTCACTGCCTAGGAGGTTGAAAAACTTGCTTGAAGAAAAGGAAGTTTCCTTGACCCCGAACGCGCCTTCCGCGCGTATCAATGATAAGGATTTAAAACCTACACTTTTAAGGGGTCATTTAAGCCCTTAATCGACCACTTTTATACCCGTTACTGCTTAATTTCGTTCCTTTTCACTTTTCAGGTCACTTGGAAGCAAAATGCTGGAATGATGCTTATTTGGATGAAAAGGAGTGAATACATGAAGAAAATGGCAAAGTCAAGATCGAAGCCAGTCAAGCTGCTCAAACTGAACCTGATGGCGTCTCAATTAAAGGGCGATGCCATCCCTCTCTACAGATTTGTTAAAGAATGCACCAGCCGGCTCAGTGGAATTTTTGCTCATAACACTTGACGGCGTCAGGCTTTGAAGAGGAAGGGTGTCACTAAGACTTTTCATCTAAGACGGCCCAGATCCAGAACCAAGACGACGTCCCATATGAAGCCCGATGGCGTCATAACTACAACGTGACGCCGTCCCATCGATAACTTGGCCAGGACGAAAACCCTAATGACGGTGATCTGACGGCGTCCCACCTATAAGGCGACGCCGTCGCATTTGTAAATCTGTATATATAATTTGATTTTTCTGCATGTAAAGAGGTAGACCTTTGGAGTAAAAACCCTAAACGTTTGTAGTCTGACTTGGACAGTATCTTAGGGTCCTAAACCCTATTTTACACATCAAGATAAGTGTTTTAATACATTAGTATCATTGTGTCTTCATTGAATGTGTGTATGCTTGCTTGTTTAACATGTCTAGCTAACTTTCTTGTGTGTTTGCTTACATTTATGAAACCTAGTTGTTAATTATTGATTGGTTGCCTCTTCTCTTAATTGTAATTGGCTTAGGAGTGCAACTAGGCTATCGTTGTGTTTAAATGCTTGAGTAATCTTTGTGAACATTAGTTTATGAATTACTTAGCGGATTTCGTAGTCTAAACATCCAAAGATTACCTTAAAGTTAGTTTATAATTAATCTAGCGGATTTCGTAGGCAATAACCTAAAGGTATTCTCAAAGAGTTAATGCATAGGCGCACCCTACAACCTTAGAAAACACAGCGCGTTAAGAATAAGGACGTGACAATTTAACCAACAATAAAAGATAACTAGGGAGTAATAGTATCTAGGTAAACACATTTTTAATCATCATACGAGAACACATCAAATAGACATAGCTACCTATAGTAATAGAAAATTAGAATAGTAGATGTAATCAGTAGAAGTACCACCCCAAATCAATTGCCCCGAGATTTTACCCTTAGCTTTCTAAAAAACCAATAAAAGATAAAAAAGAATCATTCTCAACCCCACCTTAGCGTAATACACTTCTTGCTAGCATTCCTATTCCCCTAGAGAACGATATCAATACCCGAGGCTTACCCAATACTACACTACTATGATTAGGTTCACTGCCTAGGGTGTTGAAAAACTTGCTCGACGAAAAGGAAGTTCCTTTGACCCCGAACGCACTTCGTATGCGCATCAAGTTTTTGGCGCCGATGCTGTGGAATAGAATAGCTAGTTAGATTTCTATCTCGTTTAGGTTCCCTTGCTTGATTCATATCAAGTGAGTATTTTTATCATTTTTAGCTTCCTTGTAATCTATCCCCCTTCTTCGTGAATTTTTTCGTAAACCCATCACTTTTCATCATGGAAGGTGATAACCCACCAAACAACTACCCACCACTCGATCCAACTTTTTACAACCAACTTCGAGCTCGTATTGTTAGTGAAATTGGAGAACTTAAGAAATTAAATAGGATAATTGAAAGTGCACTTGAGAAAGCCCTTAAGGAATCCACTAGTACTTTAGATAGTGATTCAACCATGATCGATGATTCAGAGGATGAAATTGGAGAAGGAGATTATAAGGTATTGGAAATTATGGAAGGTAGTGAGGAAGAGGAACTTAGGGAGTATTTTGAGTCATACCCAAACGGAAAGGAAACTGCCTATCACTATAACATAGTTAACTACCCGCGACCACCTTTCGAACCATGCATAAAAAGGGGTGACCCTAAAAATATTAAGATACCGTGCATGATTGGGTACTCATATAGGGATCACACTTACATAGACTTTAAGGCACCCATGAACATAATGTCTAGGATCTATTACAACTGGATCATGAGCGAAACGTTAGGACCTAGGAGAGATCCCTTTTACCCTAGGAAAGTAAGTAACTATGTTGGGAGAGCTAGAGGATTGCATGTCTTTGTAGGTAATTTCACATATAGGTGTGATTTCATGATCTTGGAAGATGTTAAAGGCATCATTGATGGATTCTTTGGAGATGTGATACTTGGGAGACCATTTATTAAGGAATCCATGATGATTTACGATCAAGAGGAAGGAATAGCCAAGTTCTCAAATGGGACCGAATGTGTTAAATATATAATGCCCTCAAAACTAAAAAGTTTAAGGGTATTGATGATTTAGATGTAGACAACATTCCGGCTTTTGAAGTTGATTGGGAGAACAAAGTTTACTACACCGCTTGTCTAGATTTAGGCCCTGAATATATTCGTGATGAAAGAAGAGTTAAGGAAATGGAATGGGCATCTAAGATAAGAGGAAAATTGGAGCACGACTTCGAGTCTAGCTACAAGACTCATAAATAAAGAAAAGCGCTTCGTGGGAGGCAACTCATGCTTAATTGTTTTCTTGTTTGTGTGTCATATTTCTTTTTCATTGTTGTTTATTATCATGTTTGATTTTATGAAAATACTTTATTTTGTCTTTAACCTCGTCTTAAATACATATAAAGGTATTTTACAAAAAAAAAGTGTAGGGAAGATTACATACGTTTTTAAAAGAACGTGAACAAGAAAATTACAATTCGTGAAATTGATGTATATGTGTGTTAGTTAGAGTCAAATGCTTGTATCGAGTCACAATGGATGTTTTGCAGGAATATTTCCAGGTTTTAAAGATGTAATTTTTCCAGGATAACGCAGCAGACCACTTTCTGTCATGACAACCTGACGGCGTCAGGATTAGAACCTGACGACGTTAGGTCAAACAGAAACAACTTATACAATTTTTTTCGTTTTCTGTGCAACTTATAAATTTTTGGAAATTCTCAGGTCTTAATTTTCTAGAAAATCTGCAAACATCCATTCCACAAGCATTATATCTTAGTGTAGTTGAGTCATATATAATTTTACCGCCGATTTTACAGGAAGGTTTCGTCTGTTTTCTTAAAGTGTGCAGGTTATATTTGGCAAGAAGAAGAAACTTAACATTGGATGGAGATTATAACGTATATATTCTTCTTTGGATAGAATTTAACCACAACTTCACACGGATCCTAACGAGCTAATCAGGGTAGTACTAGTTTCTTTCTCTTTTAATTACCTTCCTTTATCATAACTTTGATACTTTCGGGGAACATTGGGGACAATGTTCAGTTTAAGTGTAAGGAGGGAGAACAAAACGGGAACTTAGAAACTATGTTTATCCTTGATTATTTGTCTTGTCCTTGGCCATTTGTGTAATAAACTATGAGAAATATTTGTTAGGGCAATTTTAGCACCAAATTTAAAAATTTTATGAAATGTACGAGCTAAAATTTAGTCTTAATAAACCGTCTCATGGATAGGAGTTATATGACTAGCACAAAAACCGTTTACCACTCAAATTCCACCCCAAAAATGTGAGGTTCGCCCCTAGATCTTTAGGAATAAAGCATTCACCTTTAATGCTTAGAGAGTGTACCGGTAGTATAATAGATTCTAGAACTTGTTTTGTGATGTATTCCGAGATCGCTAGTGAGACTACACTTGTGTAGTTAGTAATAACTAAATGATAAGAGGGATTAGGATAACCCTTGTTTGAAACCTGTATATTATAATTACTTCTTCCACATCGGTCGATTAATTACCCCACACCCTTGTGATGTACGCATCTTTAGTACACGATACCCCTAGTTAACCCCTCAGATCCTATCCTTTTCACGGTTCTCGTGATGTTTCGGTTTTTTGAAATATCAATGAAGAGCATTGTTTACAATCCACCCCGAAATGTACACCCATATCACCTTAGCCTACCTTGTATGCACTCACCTTTAGTACATTGTTGTTATCATACTAAACCGTTAGTTCAGTTATCTAGTTACTTGCATGGTTGCTAAGTCGAGTCATATCTTTTGTACACAGTTTTGGGATGATTGGGACTCATGGGCAAAAGTAATATTTTATGGAGTAACGGGAAGGAACGTTAAATTCAAATTCCATTTGTCTACGTAATTTAATACTCCAAGTGTTTTGATCTTTTCAAATTGGGTCAAATTAGTATTAGGGTAATAAAAACTCAAGTGTAGGGATGCTCTAATAAATCCCTTATATTTTGATGTTATCGTAGAGGATGGTAGAGTAAAAATGTATGCAAAAAAAAAAAAAAAAAAAAAAAAAGAAAAAAAAAAAGAAAAGAAAAACATAAGGGATACCATCCTCTATCTATCTTTATGTTTATGTTTTCAATTTATGTATGTTTGTTTCAAGTTATCTAGAGTTTAGTGAGTTGAGTCTTGGCTTAGCAACGCCATTCTTTTCATGCTTGTAACATAAGATTTTTGACTTGCCACCACTAAATCGCCTATCCAACCAAACCCTTTGTTTCCCTACCGTAAGCCTAACGTTACAACCCTTGAAAAGACCTCTTAGATAGTTGTTCCTAGGTGCTTACGCCAAAGCGGTGGAGGTTTGATCTAGTCTCAAGCCTATGGTAATCTATGTACTATGCCAGGTAATGAGTGTTTATCTTCTATTTCCATTTACTATATTTCATATAAACCCGAGAGATGAGAGAATCCAAACACCCTTGTGAGGTGCTAGTATATAAATTTTGTGCTTGTTATGACTATTGCAGTGCTTTTACTTGTTATGAATTATGTTAAACCTTTGCTTCATGCCCCCTAACTTATAAATTGATTGGCCAAAAACACATTTTCTTGAGGACAAGAAAATACCAAGTGTAGAGATATTTTATAAGGATTTAAAACGTACACTTTTAAGGGGTCATTTAAGCCCTTAATTGACCACTTTTATATCCGTTACTGCTTAATTTCGTTCCTTTTCACTTTTTAGGTCTCTTGAAAGCAAAATGCTGGAATGATGCTTATTTGGACGAAAAGGAGTGAATACATGAAGAAAATGTCAAAGTCAAGATCGAAGCCACTCAAGCTGTCCCAATTAATGGGCGACGTCGCCCCTCTCTACAAATTTGATAAAGTATGCACCAGACGGCTTAGTGGATTTTTTGCTCATAACACCTGACGGCGTCAGGCTTTGAAGAGGAAGGGCGTCACTAAGACTTTTCTTCTCAGACGGCCCAGATCCAGAACCAAGATGATGTCCCATATGAAGCCCGACGGCGTCACAACTACAACGTGACGTTGTCCCATCGATAACTTGGCCAGGACGAAAACCCTAATAACGACGATCTAATGGTGTCCCACCTATAAGGCTACGCCGTCGCAAGTGTAAATCTATATATAGAATTCGATTTTTCTGCATTTAAAGAGGTAGACTTTTGGAGTAAAAATCCTAAACATTTGTAGTCTGACTTGGACAGTATCTTAGGGTCCCAAACCCTATTTTACACATCAAGATAAGTGTTTTAATCCATTAGTATCATTATGTCTTCCATTGAATGTGTGTATGCTTGCTTGTTTAACATAACAACAACAACAACATACCCAATCCCGCCGAAGCGGGGTATGGGGGAGGTAAAATGTAGACAGATCATACTCCTGCCCCAGGATAAACCCGGGGGTAGAGAAACTGCTTCCAACGAGACCTCCGGCAAGTGCAGGTGTGCGGGTGAGAAAGAAAAGAAAAGAGAGCAGAAAACAGTAAGCAACAAGCACAAGTAGGAAAAACAACAGGCAAAAGCAAGGCAATGCAGTAAAGAAAAGTTCAAAGAAAAGAAGGCAGACCAAGAGGGCAACATAGAGCAAAGCAAAAAAAGACGCATGTGCCTAAAGCTTAGGCAGAGTAAAACAAGGCACCAAAAGCAAAAGCAGGGCAAGAAAAAGCAGGCAAGCCTAACGGCACGAGCAAAGCAAAGCAACGCACGGGGCCTAAAACTACGGAAAAAAAGGGGGGGGGGACCAAAAAACCAAAAACACCAGGGCAAGGCAACAACGAGACGCCTAAAAACCTAACCCACCAAAACAACCTAAGCCCACAAAGCCCCAAGCCAAAAACTAGCCGCAGATCCTAATCTTATCTCTCCACCCTTTCCTATCTGAGGTCATGTCCTCCGACACGTGAAGCTCCGACATGTCAAGCTTAAGTCTATCCTCCCATCTGAGTTTGGGTCTGCCCCTTCTTCTCACGCCATCTACTACTATCGCCTTGACCCTTCTAACTAGCGCTGTTTGAGGTCTCCTCTTGACATGGCCGTACCACCTCAACCTTCCTTCTCTCATCTTCGAAATAATATTTCCGACTTCAAGTTTTGCTCTAAAACTCCGTTCAGAATCATGTCAAGCAAGGATTTACCACAAGTCCATCTTAGCATTCTCAGTTCTGCCACCTCTACCCTATTAGCATGGGCCTTGGAGATGGGCCAACACTCGGACCCATACAACATAGCCTGTCTAATCACCACCCTATAAAATTTCCCCTTTAACTTTAAGGGGACGTTCCTATCATAGAGGACTCCCGACGCCGCCCTCCATTTCACCCAACCAGCTCTGATCCGGTGGGTTACGTCCTCATCTATCCTCCCTGATTGATGAATCATCGATCCCAAATATCTAAAAGAGTCTTTGGGTGGCAGGATCTGGTCGCCGATACGAATATCCTTGTGGTGACCTGACTCGCCCCTCCCAAAATCACCTCTCAGGTATTCAGTCTTTTCTCTGCTTACCTGAAGTCCGTTGTCTTCAAGAGCCTCCCTCCAGAGCTCAAGGCTGATGTTTAACCCTTCCGCCGATTCTGCCACTAACACAATGTCGTTAGCAAATATCATGTTCCACTGGATGCCCTGTAGTATCCCTCGAGATAAGTCATCTAGAATCAAGGCGGAAAGGTATGGACTTAAAGCAGATCCCTGGTGTAGCCCAACTTTCACAGGTAAAAACTCAGAGGTCCCCACGGTGGACCATACACGGGTCTTAGCCCTCTCGTACATATCTTTAATGACTCTCACATATCTCCTTGGTGTTCCCTTGCCAATAAGAGTTCTCCAAATCAGTTCTCGTGGGAGGATAGATGAAACCTAGTTGTTAATTATTGACTGGTTGTCTCTTCTCTTAATTGTAATTGGCTTAGGAGTGCAACTAGGCTATCGCTGTGTTTAAATGCTTGAGTAATCTTTGTGAACATTAGTTTATGAATCACATAGCGGATTTTGTAGTCTAAACATCCAAAGATAATCTTAAAGTTAGTTTATGATTAATCTAGCAGATTTCATAGGCAATAACCTAAAGGTATTCTCAAAAAGTTAGGGCATAGGCACACCCTATGAGCTTAGAAAACACAACGCGTTAAGAATAAGGACGTGACAATTCAACCAACAATAAAAGATAACTAGGGAGTAATAGTATCTAGGTAAACACATTTTTTAATCATCATACGAGCACACATCAAATAGACATAGCTACCCGTAGTAATAGAAAATTAGAATAGTAGAAGTAATCGGTAGAAGTACTACCCCCAAACCAATTGCCCTAAGATTTTACCCTTAGCATTTTAAAAAACCAATAAAAGATAAAAAATAATCATCGTCAACCACACCTTAGCGTAATACACTTCTTGCTAGCATTCCTATTCCACTAAAGAACGATATCAATACCCGAGGCTTACCCAATACTACACTACAATGATTAGGTTTACTGCCTAGGGTGTTGAAAAACTTGCTCGATGAAAAGGAAGTTCCTTTGACCCCGAACGCGCTTCGTACGCGCATCAATCAAGTTTTTGGCACCGCTGCTGGGGAATAAAATAGCTAGTTAGATCTCTATCTCATTTAGGTTCCTTTGCTTGATTCCTATCAAGTAAGATTTTTTCTCAATTTCATTAGCTTCCTTGTAGTCTATCCCCCTTTTTTGTGTTTTTGGTCGTAAATCTCATCACTCACCATGATTTGCATCTTTCGCCAGAGAAACTTTGCACTACCCGCTCCCAAATCTGCAATGGAAAACGCAATTCCACAAAACCTTTCACCCGTTCACCACTTTGGAAATCACCTAGGGTATAATGAAATAAATTGGCAACATAATAGTCCTTTCTACGATTCGGATTTCGAGGTGGAATTTGATAAAGGAGAGGCAATTGACAACGGGGAAGTCATCAATGAAGTTCGGTTTGAGTTGGAAGAAGACCCCTCCCAATGTTTGGACACTAGGTGTAGGATTGAGATTGATGGCCCGTTCAACATGTAATTCCCTTGTAAAATAGGATTTGAGAGTTTTGATGCTTACTTGAATTCATTCTTACCTTTAAACTTAATCTTAAGGAATCTATATAATAAAATTAAGGTGAATGAGTTAGTCTATCAAGGGAACAATGTTGTTGATGCGGTTACTCACTTGCGTGTATTTGTTGGAAGTGTTACCTATTTGGTTGAATTTATTGTTTTAGAAAACTTAGGAGAATTCATTGAAAGAAGCCTCACTCAAGTGATATTTGGAAAACCCTTAAAGAGATTGACTAAGTTGAATGAACGAATGGTTGATGGTTTAGTCACATTCTCTAGTGAAGCTAAGGATTTTGTCTATCAAATGCCCCATATGCACCCTAGGTTTAAACACAAAGATATAGAGGCATGTAATTGGATGGCTCCCATTCCGATACTTAGTGAAAGAGACAAACAATTGGGACTTAAACATACTTATGAAAAAAATGAAAGGTACTATAAAAATGCCTAGAATTAGGAGATGATTACAAGAAAGATGAGAGAACATTAGAGTGGCTTAGATATGGGCACGTAAGCGTGCATGAGACGACGTAGGAGCACGGCTTCGAGTCTAGCTACAAGACTCATAAATAAAGAAAAGCGATTCGTGGGAGGCAACCTATGCTTAATTGTTTGCTTGTTTTGTTTATCAATTTTTGTGTATTTTATATCTATTTCGTTGTTGTTTATTCTCATGTTAGACTTTGTGAAAATGCTTTATTTTGTCTTTAATCTCGTCTTAATAACATATAAAGGTATTTTACTAAAAGATAAGTGTAGGGAAGATCACATACGTTTTTGAAGAACATGAACATGAGAATTACAACAATTGAAATTGATATATTTGTGTGTTTGTTAGAGTCAAATGCTTGTATCGAGTCATAATGGATGTTTTGCAGGAATTTTTCCAGGTTTTAATGATGTAATTTTTCCAGAAAAATGCAGCAGACCACTTTCTGTCAAGATAACCTGACGGCGTCAGGCTATGTAGAAACAGATTACTCAGTTTTTCATTTTCTGTGCAACTTAATTTTTTTTTGAAATTCCCAGGTCTTAATTTTCCAGAAAAACTACAAACATCCATTCATTATATCTTACTTCCTTTCTAGTTATTGTGTGTCATATATAGTTCTACCGCCGATTTTACGCGAAGGTTTCGTTTGTTTTCTTAAAAGTGTGCAGGTTATATTTGGCAAGAAGAAGAAACACAAATTAGAAGAAGCTTATTACTCGTGCATTCTTCTTGAAAAAGAATTTAACTGCAACTTCACACGTATCCTACCGAGCTAATCAGGGGAGTACTAGTTTCTTTTCCTTACTTACCTTCCTTTATCATAACTTTGATACTTTCGGGGAACATTGGGGACAATGTTCAGTTTAAGTGTAGGGAGGGAGAATAAAACGGGAACTTAGAAACTATTTACTTACTTGATCATTTGTCTTGTCCTTGGTAATTTGTGTAATAAACTATGAGAAATATTCGTTAGGGAAATTTTAGAACCAAATTTAATATTTTTTATGACATTTACGAGCTAAACTTTAGTCTTATTACTAGCACAAAAACCGTTTACCACTCAAATTTCACCCCAAAAATGTGAGGTTCCCCCTAGATCTTTAGGAATAAAATAATTCACCTTTAATGCTTAGTGAGTGTACCAGTAGTATAATAGATTCTAGAACTTGTTTTGTGATGCATTCCGAGATCGCTAGTGAGACTACACTTGTGTAGTTAGGAGTAACTAAATGATAAGAGGCATTAGGATAACCCTTGTTTGAAACCTGTATTATAATTACATCTTCCACATCGGTTGAGCAATTACCCCACACCCTTCCGATGTACTCATCTATAGTACACGATACCCCTAGTTAACCTCTTAGAGCCTATCGTAATTGCGGTTCTCGTGATGTTTTAGTTTTCTGGAATATCAATGAAGAGCATTTTTTACAATCCACCCCCAAATGTACACCCAAATCGCCTTAGCCTACCTTGTATGTACTCATCTTTAGTGCATTATTCTTATCATTACTTAACCCTTAGTTCAAATATCTAGTTACTTGCACGGTTGCTAAGTCGAGTCATATCTTTTGTACACAGTTTTGGGACGAGTGGGACTGTTAGGATTTAGAAAATCCCTGCTGAAGTGTCGGTCACCCCAACATATGTTTAGCATATTATAGTTCTTAGACATAACAATATATTAGTTAGACTATAAGTAGTGTAAGTAACACCGTGGAAGAAGGACGGGTCTTTACCCACTGTATGCCTGATCCACAACCCGAAGGAGGGCGTAGTCATTTGTATAAATAGCCCTCTCCCCACAAGGGAGAGGGTTGGATGTTCATTTTGTAATCTAACCTTCCCTTTATTTTATCTCTCTAGAACATCTCATTTTCTCTCTCTAGAACTCTAATTCATACACCATTTATTGTGCTTGATTGTGTGTTTATGAAAACCAATATATCACAAATGGTATCAGAGCCATGGTTTGATCACTCATCTTTCATGTTCTTGGATTTCTAGTGGTTTTCATAAGGTTTTTGGGTTTGAATAAGTTTAGAGTAGCTTGCATCATTTGGATCATTTCTAGTGTTAAAGTTTGGATTTTGATTGTACTTTGTGTTTAGAATCATTATAAGTGTTTAGGTTTTGATTTGGAAGGCTTGCATCATCGTGGTTGAGTTGTTTTTGAATTGAAAAGTGGTGTTTTGTGAATGTTTGTTGGATGCGAGTTGAGTCTTGTTGTGCATGTATTTTATGCGAGTTGTCCTGATTTGTGAAGCGAGTTGTCCTCTATGCGAGTTGTCTATTCTGAACTTGCTTATTGAAGCGAGTTGTCTTATATGCGAGTTGTCAGATTATGCGAGTTGTGCTTTAAGCGAGTTGTCGTTTAAGCGAGTTGTCTAGGGTGCGAGTTGTCTTGGATGCGAGTTGTCTTGGATGCGAGTTGTCTAGGGTGCGAGTTGTCTTGGCTGCGAGTTGTCTAGGGTGCGAGTTGACTGGGATTCGAGTTGTCTTGGATGCGAGTTGTCTAGGGTGCGAGTTGTCTTGGCTGCGAGTTGTCTTGGGTGCGAGTTATCTTGAGTGCAAATTGTCTATTAATACTTGTCATCTGATACTAACATAATGGCTTACACCACTGATCCATTAATTTCCAATGTGCTCAAACTATATGATTCAGTGGAGAATAAAGAAAGTATTTACTACTCGGAAAGTTTAACCATGATTGATTCAACCAATGATGATCAAAACACTTCACACTCTGAGTCCAATCCTAAGGAATTACACCTGCTAATGCTACAAAATGCCATGCAAATAGAATGCAGCATTGAGCCCTATCAGCTACTTCACTCTCACCTCATACAGCTGTTATCCATGATTATGGATCGAACATGTAGTGCCCTTTTCCGTCAGGACTTATCTACATTGACTAGAACCATGCTGTTGAACTTAGAACAATTGAAGCTACAACTTACTAATAAAAAGGTTCAAATGGATGGTTCCAGTGCAGCTCTTCAAGTAATCTAAAAAAAATTTCAGCCATTCATCAGTGGGAAATATTCAGCAGATTACGATCAACACTTGACTGGAATTTCTTTCAAAAAACATACTGGAATGGAAATCCATGAGTTCATTGATACATTCATCCACCTTATGGACAATGTGAAGAAGTACATAGAAGAAGTACATAACAATGATCACACGAATGAACATGGGATGCAATCAATGGAGAAGTGTGGAGAGTTGAGTAATCTATCGGGTAGTGCTGAAGCCAGAAATACAGACACATCAACAATGAAAGCAACAAGCAGCTCAAAAACTTTTGCCTCACAAATGAAGGATGCAGAGTGGAAAATGTTGAACGAACAAACATTGGGTGGAGAATCTTCATTAAGTGCTGAATCTTCGTTAACTCATATTGATAACCCATTTGTGCTTAATTCTGTGCAAACTAATGACCTTACAGAACATGTGGTTGATACATGTCCTGCAACTGAGACTGAGCCAATAATAAAACATATCGTGACTCACAACATGGTTGATAAGAAACTTTTCGAAGAACTTTCAAACAAATACTCAATTCTTGAAAAACATTGCATTTCTTTAGAAATTGCAATACAACAAAAGGAAGAAAGTTTTCTTGCAACAAAAGCTTGCATAAATCCAGAATTCCTAGAATTTCGAGAATTTTTTGAAATCAACCAGTTAAAAACTCAGCTTCAAGATAAAGACTCAATCATATGCAATCTGAAAAAACAAATCTCAGACTTACATATGAAAATTAGTATGGGGGTGAATAATCTTAACAATGAAGTTAGTGATGCGGTTAAATCTAGGAATGATGAATTGGCATTATGTGTGGCCAAGTTATTAAGGGAAAATGAGTCTTTGAGGAAGAATCAATTAGAGTATAAGACCAAGTTTTTAGATCAAACTAATTCCTTGTTGGTTGACATAGATGCCCTCAACACTCAACTTTAGAACAAGAGCTTCACCATAGTTGCTTTAAAAAATGAGCTTAGGAAAATTACTGGGAATGGTGTGAACACTAAGTTTGCAAAACCATCAACTTTGGAGAAACCAGATTCACAAAATTCTAATGAACGATCTGTAGTTAGGTAACCTAATGCATTTAGGTTAGAGAGACTTAAACCATTCAAGTCTAGGTTAGCTTCCCAAGTCAATGAGAACACAATTTTGACAAAATCATTCACTTCACTAAAACTTTCTCAGTCTAATGCTCAAAACTCTAAGATCAGGAATATAAGGAGATAATCTAGTACACATAAGAAGCATCAAATGGCTGACCACTCACCTAAGAAACAAATTAATTGCAAAAGGACTAATATTCAAAACAGGTGAATGGTTACATCTTGTTCTGTAACTAAAGGATCTAACTTTACTAGCTTTTGTCTAAAGTGGATGCCTACTGGTAGATTATTTAAGAACACATAATCCAAATAGAATCACACACCTAGATCTTGACTTAAGTGGATGCCCACAGGGAAAATCTTCAATAATGTTGGACTTAAGTGGATTCCCATCAGAACATTGACAACTAATGACATTCTAAGGCCTGACTGTAAAACATCCAAAGATGAGGATACAACTGCCACTAACCCATCTATTTGCAATGCTACATGTGCTACTAGTGAAATTTTTCCTCTGTCTTTTTCAGGTACAATGCTCAATTCTATCATGAACATCATGACCTGGTTTCCAAGTGAATTGAAGGCTAATCATCAAGGAATTGCAGCTTGTCAAATTTAACTTGCATGTACTGTAACTTATGATCGTTTCTGCTCAAGACTCGTAACTCACTGGCTGATTTATTTAAATTTTTTTATGTCAATCACAATAACATATCATCTGTTATCGATAAAATCTACAATCCTAGAAATGTCATTTAACAATGGCACGGGTCTTTAGATGAAGTTCGAACAGATACTCTACCCTCTAAATAACCTGTCCTGCAATACTCACATATCTAAGTCGACTAGGATTCACGGCAAGGGATTGATTCAGTCAATGATCACTCACTCACATCCGTGTCATTGATTGAGGGGGAGAATTAGTATCTTTCTGCCATTACGGTTAGATAATGTCTTGTGATAAGTGTCATTTATCTTGCTAGTGTGATTATTGATGGTGTTGAATGGTTTCTGTGACCTCAGTACTCTGGTTAGTCATTGCATGTTACTTGGAGTGATTTAATTTGCATAATTATGCTCTTATATGTGCTAGTCTATTGAATTTATGTATGCGAGTTGTCAAGTCTCTTCCTGCATGCGAGTTGTCTAGTCAGTCTATACATGCGAGTTGTCTGTAGTTCTTGTATATGCGAGTTGTCAAGTCTCTTCCCGCATGCGAGTTGTCTAGTTAGTCTATACATGCAAGTTGTCTAAGTGCAAGGACTTAAATTGTCATATCTGTAAACTTGTTTCTTGGTATAAGTAATGCGTGTTGTCTCAAAGTCAAACCACTTGTCTTTTTGGTCAAACACTTTCTCACCGATTCTCTCTCTATTTTCATTCTTCGAAGTGAGTTGTCCATTTTGTGATCGTGTGATTCCCTCAATCTTAATCTTTTCGATCTATATCTGATACTAGGTTTGATTCCTCTCTCGTTCTATGTAACTGATATAGGCTTTAGATAAGAATGTGTAGGGTAATCATTGTTATGATCTGAGGTTGTTTATATGTGCGCATTATGGATTTAGGTGTTTTGGTGTTTGTTGCGTTTTAGATCACTTTATATGATTTGGTAGTATGATGTGTTATAATCTTTGGATTATGTCCTATGAATGTTGCATCTATGAGTTTTTGTTTCATCTTTGTGCAAATTGACATGTCTTGTGTGTATCAGTAAGTTGATCTGAGCCTCTCGTTGTATGTTATTGTATGCGAGTTGTCCTCAGTTGCCTGATTGCGAGTTGCATATGTTGTTCTTGTATGCGAGTTGTCCTCAGTTGCCTGAATGCGAGTTGCATATGTTATTTGATGAATGCGAGTTGTCTCTAGTTATTTGATGAATGCGAGTTGCCTTATGCGACTTGTCACATGCGTGTTGACGTGTGTGAGTTATTATACACACTTTGACCTATGCGAGTTGTGATATGAGAGTTGTCCATCTCCTTGACCAAAGCGAGTTGATGTATGCGAGTTGTCATGTTTAACTCTATTGATGCGAGTTGTCTTTCATTTACTTAATGCGAGTTGTCCCCTGACACTCAATGTGCGAGTTGTCTCTAGTCACTTGATGAATGCGAGTTGCCTTATGCAACTTGTCTCATGCGTGTTGACGTGTGCGAGTTATTACATGCACTATGACCTATGCGAGTTGTGAAATGCGAGTTGTCCATATCCTTGAGCAAAGCGAGCTGATGTATGCGAGTTGTCCTATACTGGGTATCTTATTTAATATGCGAGTTGTCCATATTGCGAGTTGTATTAACTTACGACATGCCATATGCGACTTGTTCATATTATAGATGTTTCCATACGACTTGATCTATCCTTCAAACCTGGTCATTGTATGTTGACTGCATTTTACCATTGTTGTGCTTTTTATGTCTCCACCTTATTCATATCTTGCTTTCTGATGTATGCATATTTCTTCATATGCTTTAATCACTTTCTTAGAGTCTATGATATGGGGTGGCTATTTGGTCGATCTAATAACCTTGTCTAACCTAACAAACTTTCCGGATATTGTTGTTGTTATATGTGTGCTCTTCAGATTTCAATGGCAGACACCACGGCCTTTGAGAACCTTGCTACCACTGCACCAACCATTGTTCCTACTGATGAGGAAATACTTCCATTTGTGGAATGGGTGACAATAGCAAAGAGCAACTGCTATGTGGATGTGGATAGAAACCAACCGAATCCAATCTACCGATTAGCTAGTGATATTTTGAAGGACACCAACTTCTTTGGAGCTTTAACCATGCGTTGCACAATTCCTTCCATTTACCTTCAACAATTCTGGAATACAGTAACATGGGACAAGATCACTGCTACATACTCGTGTAAACTTGAAGACAAGTGGTATGACATCTCCACTGAGACACTCAGGGATTCCCTTCAAATCACTCCAAGAGACCCCTCAAATCCATTTGTCGCTCCACCCACTACTGAAGAACTAATGGAGTTTGTTGATGAATTAGGATATCCAGAAAACTAACGAGGGTCTCAGCATTCATCAACACAGAAGTGTATCAACCATGGAGAGCCATTGTTACGATTCTCAACCAATGCTTAACTGGTAAAACTTCAGGGCAGGACAGAGTAAGAGCTCCTATTCTTCAAATCTTGTGGGGGTTGGTTAAGAGGAAAAGCATCGATTTTGCGGAACGTATTTGGGAAGAATTCTCCTTGTATTTGGACACATTCATCACTGACAGACAAAATTCTATGAATAAAGTCAAAGGAAAGAAAGGCCTAGGCAAGAGAGTGATTCCTAGCATTAGGTTTTCAAAGCTCATTATCCAGCATCTGCAGCGGACTCATCAGTTTACTCCCAGAAGTGAGTTAGCTCTCCATGAAGCCGGTGATGAATTCATTATTGGCAACTTGAAATATGTTGCCAAAGGACAGAACAAAGAAGTCTTTGGAATGCCAATCCCTAAAGCTCTTCTCACTGAAAGAATTAAGAAAGCAGATTATTTCAAGAAATACATGAAGAAGGTCTCAGGCACAACCAATGATGACTCTCCAAATCCTACTCTCACTCAACCCAAATCCAAACAATCTGATTTCACCTACGCAAGTCTTCCCAAGAAGAAGAAGAGACTTGATAGATCAGTATCTGCTGACTCTCCGTCTGAAAAGCAAAAAAGGAGAAGGAGAGACGCTGGAATGGGAAAAGATAAAGGGTCCAAGGTACCTGAGAGAGAGATGAGATTAATGGATGAAGATGATGCTGCATTGCAACAAGGAATCCAACAGAGCCTGGAAAGTCTTGACATGCCTCAAAGACAACCAGTGGGAGGGGTCATGATACGAGAACCCGAGTCAGCACCACGTCAAACCACTCCCGTTGCACAAGGGAAAGGCAAAGGAATTGCTGGAGAAGAAGCTGAACAAGTTACTCAGATGTTGTTGACCATTTCCACTCCGACTCCAAAAACATCAACGCAATTTGAGCTCAAGAAAAGAAGCGTTGAATCATCTGTTAATACAAATAAGCCGTAAAAACGTTTATTTATATTTTACGATCTTCTAATGTTATGTCGATAACAAATGTAAAATCATATTAACAAAACAAATAAAATACGTAAATGGTTTGAACTAATAGTTTCTAACATATTCACATTTTCACATAAAACACTAAAACAAGTATAAGTGATTTTATGATTTAAGTAATACATATGTACAACAACTAGTGTTTACATATTTGGATAAAATATACACATAACTAGTATGTAGTATATTGGGTAATATAAATGGGTAGAAACTTAAGTATCACAACCCATTGGGCAAATACATTGAATGTAGTTGGGTATAACCCAAAGCCCATAACCCATGGATCTTGACCCATAACCCATTGCATGACATCATGCTTATATCATACATGGATAATATCCATAACCCATGGATCAACCCATACCCAAGTGACTAAGTGCATTGCACTCAAAGATACATTGTATCTAGCCAAAGATCCATGGTTCAACCCATGACCCATGACCCATAACCAAAATACCCATGGGCAAAGAGGAGTGTTCCACGGATCCCTAGCTTTGTGCTAGCCGGATCCCTTGTGGTAGGGATTCGTGGGATCCGGGGAACAGTAGGATTTTTCCTCTATAAATAGTGACCATTTCTTCATTATTTCAAACCCCTTTCCAACACACTTTCTCCCCTGAGTTAAATCTCACTAACCTTAGATCCAAGAGATCTATGTTTGTAGTTTTGTTTTTATGTGATCTTTTAGGTTCCTCTTAAAGGCAAGATCACCACCTTTGAAGTGGAGCAAGCTCAAGTCCATGAGTTGCCATGCTTCCTCATCATCAAGGCTACTGAAGTCTTCTTGTTGATGATTCATTTGTTTCATCAAAGAAGTGTAGTGTTGAAGACATTATTGAAAGATGTCTCAAGTATCAAGACGAAGATATTAGTGAAGGGTATCTATCGTCTATAGCATAAGCACTTGTGGTAGGTGCTTAGAAGTCAAGACAAGAAGCATTAGTGAAAGGTTCTTAGAAGTCAAGACTTGAAGCATTAGTGAAAGGTGCTTAGAAGTGAAGACACAAGACATTAGTGAAAGGTGTCTTGTAGATCTAGTCAAAGTCATTAGTGAAAGGTGCCTTAGATGTACATTCGATATGGTGTGTTTCGATGTACTAGATAGACTAGCATTAGATCCAAGGATATTGATGTCCTTGATGATGTTGTAAAGGAGCAGATCTCCTTTGGGATTAGTCATTGGTGTAGTGTGGTAGTAGTTCCTCCATTGCAATGGAACTAGGTGCTTAGCCTAGTACCTAATAAAGGGTAGGCGACGTTGTGAAGGTGTAGTTCACCTTGGAGTGAAAGAACTAGGTACTTAGCCTAGTACCTTATAAAGGGTAGGCGACGTTGTGTAGGTTTGGTTCACCTTGGAGTGAAAGAACCCGGTGGTTAGCCTAGCACCGAAAAAAGGGTAGGCGATGTTGTGAAGGCTTCTCCGCCATAAGGAGATTAGTGTAGTGTTTACGAACTCTCGAGTAGGTGACTCGGGGAGTGGAGTAGGGCAAGGAAGGTGTCCTTGTAGACGAACCACTATAAATACTCGTGTTGTGGTTTTGTGCTTCTTACTCTTATCTTTTCATTACATATCTTTATATGCTTGTTTATCAACATCCAACACACACAACCAAATAGATTGACATAAGTCGATCTAAATAGTTTAAAAGGAAGTTTTAATTGGTAAAACTATTCAACCCCCCCTTCTAGTTTTCCACAATTGGTATTAGAGCTTCGTTACCAAGTTTCTTGAAGTATATTGTACTTTAAAAACTTGATACGATCCGTGGTTAATTGAAAACTACAAAGAAGGTTTTTTATAAAAACAAACACCATGTCTTTTAAAACTATATGTTTGGTTGTTGATTTGATAACAACATTTTTTCCCTATTTATTTTTTCATTTAATTGCACTAATCCTCTTTGTCATGTTGATTAGTCAAAGCTCATACCCACCAAGCTTTAGGAGTCGCTTGGTAACAAGAATACCTTCCTTAAGAAGGTATCTTAAACGCAAAGGAGCAGGAATAGTCTAAGTGACATTTGCTGTGTCATTTGTAAAGACATTCCTAAGTGCGCTAGAGGTATGATTTTCTTTTTACTTTGCTTGATAATTAAGTATACCTATTTAGGTATTTATATGATTATCTTTTGTGCAAATTACATGTTTTACATGAAGCTTCATTAGGAAACCATTTTCTTACATACGTGTCTTATTTCTCGTCTAAAGTCATGGTATATAAAACTTATGTTTTGTTTTCTTTTAATCCCATAATAAAACAAAACACGAATTTCAAAAATTCCTCCTTCCCCATAAATACTCTCATCGTCGACCACTCTATCAAACCCCCACTTTTTCAAATCTTCCAATTTCAAAAATTTCATCTCACTCAAAAACTTCATCTTCCTCCTCATTCCATCTCAACCGAAACCAAGAAGATCCGTCATCAACATGGTTTACATCGCACTCGTGCTCATCGCCTTAACACTCATCGCACTTGTGTTCCCTATGATGAAGTTCACATATGGAGACATTTACTTTGTGTTGTTAATCTACATTGGGATCATATACCTAATCCTTTGTATCATCCTTAGCATTGAAATGCAATATTACTAATAATCTTGTTATCTTTGTTATTATTTATTTTCTTGTGATTTATATGTTTCATATTTCTTCGTGATACATTAGAAGTCATGTGTACATGCTAAAAGAAAATGTAGGATAAAACACTTCTCGTGGTATAAAAATGTAAAACCTATGTTTTTATCAAATCTGTTTCTGTTACTACAGATCCACGGATCCCGTAAGTTGTACTAGCCGGATCCCTTTTGAAAAGGAACCGTGGGATCCATCCTACTGGAAAACAGTTTTTCATGCAAATTAAAAACCATTTTTCTTCTAAAAGTAATACTCCACTAGAATGTCAAAACCATAAGTGAGTCAAGTGTCTTTCTTGTTTAAAAAACCATTGTTAATAAAAATCTAATAAAAACATTCGATAATCATAGGTTGACCATAAACATCACCTCTTATTAACCCATCACTTCTATAGGTTCAACTATGATGCATGAATACGAGTTTGATTTTTCACTCACTAGCGTCTACACTCCTAACATCTCTCTTGAGCCCAACACACCTGGCAATCATGTCCGTGGGTTCAACAATCTCGAAACCTGACACTTCCATGAAGGACGTATTGTAGACACCTCTCTACAATTCGAAGAAGCTATCAATACCTCCTTCCGAGCCATAGGACTAGAATGTCTTCTTGAAATCAATGAGAAGATATGTCCAAGGTTCATAATGGAATTCTCCCGTCAAGTCGAACTCGTTCGTAACAAGGATCGCTCTCTATCTCTTTGGTTTTATATCAAAGACCAAAAGTTCACTCTAACCCTTGGGCATTTTGCTCACATCCTCCGGATTCCAAATCATGGACAATGTGCCTTCACCGAAGATTGGTCTCTTGATTCTCTCTTCAACTTTCGTGAAGAAAATAGCCCATATTGTTCACACATACCCTCTCCGAAAGATTTAAATCGCATAATATGCAAACCTCGACCATATTACTCCGATCCAAACATTATCTTTACAAGGGATATCCGAGAAGAGTACAAGCCTCTTGCACTCATCCTACGTGAAAATGTTTGGAGCCTTAGGGGAAATCGAGAAATTCTTCCCGCTTGTTGTGCTCACATGTTGTACTGTTTGCTAACACAACAACCATACAATCTTGCCTACTTCTTCGCAAGGCGAATTGCAAATCTTCAAGGCTCCAAGAATAAACTCATCCCTTATGAACTGTTCTTGACACGCCTCTATCATAATGTTATGCACTTCCATCCTCAATTTCAAAGTCCGTTGTATGTACTTGTGAACAAGAAGATGGAACCGCTAAACATATCTCTCATGAAGACTGATAACGCTACACGCGTCGTTCAGGGTCAAAGGAACTTCCTTTTCGTCAAGCAAGTTTTTCAACACCCTAGGTAGTGAACCTAATCGTTGTAGTGTAGTATTAGGGTAAGCCACGTGTATTGATATCGTTCTCTAGGGGAATAGGAATGCTAGTGAGAAGTTACTACGCTAAGGTTGGGGTTGAGGAAGATTATTTTTTATCTTTTTATATTTTTTAAGGAAAGGAAAGGTACGAATCTCGGGGTTTGGATTTGGGGGGTTGGTATTGCTACCAATTACTCTACTTATCTAATTATCTAATCTAAGGTGTATGTAGTCTATGTCTAATTATTGTGTGCTCGTATGATAGTTTAAAGATGTGTTTACTTAGGTTTTACTACTCCTTAATTATCTCCTATTGGTGGTTGAATTGTCACGTCCTCATTCTTAGTTGCGTTGTGTGTCTAAGGTTGTATGGTATGCGTTTCTCCCTAACTCTTTGAACTTACCAAAGGGTCTCGTCTGCAAAACCCACTAGGGATAATAAACTCTTACTCTAAGGCACTCTTTGGATGGTTTAGCTTACAACTACTCAAGGAGTTATATTCTAAGGTTCACAAAGATTTAATCAAGCATTAAGTACACAACGAATGACCTATCGCATTACTAGATCATTAATCAACTAAGATAAAAGACAACCAATCAATATTCAATAATTAAGTTTCATATTCCCTAAGTAAACACACAAGTAAATTAGCCGGACATGGAGAACATGCAAGCATACACACAAATAATCAAAGACATAATTGTATTAATGAAGTAAAACACTTATCTTGATGTAAGATAGGGTTTGGAACCCTAAAATACTGTACAAGACAGCCTTGGTTCGGTTTAGGTTTTTACTCCAAAAGACTACACAACAATACTGAAAAATTCGGATTCTATATATAAGATTACACATGCGACGGCGTCACCTTATGTTTTGTGACGCCGTCGTGTCGCCGTCATTAGGGTTTCGTCTTGGCCACGTTAGACTTGCGACGGCGTCACCTTATGCTTGTGATGCCGTCCTCTTCAGCTTCTGACGCCGTCTGGATTGCATCTAGGCCGTCTGAGTTGCGACAGCCTACTCTTTTATAACTTGACGTCGTCACTTGAAAATAGGATTTTTGGCTTCTGTCCCGTCACAAAATCCTCCGACGGCGTCGCGTATAAGCTGTGACGCCGTCACCTTATGTTTTCAGCAGCTTTGAGTGCCTTGATTCTGACTTTGGCCATTTTCTTCGTATATTCGCGCCTTTTCGTCCAAATAAGTGCCATTCCAGCATTTTGCCTTCAAGAGACCTAAAAAGTGAAAAGGAACGATATTAAGCAATAGCATATACAAAAGTGATCAAATAAGGGCTTAAACGACCCCTCAAAAAGGTACCTTTTAAAACCTTATCAAATATCCCTACACTTGGTATTTGCGTGTCCTCAAGCAAATGTGCTTTTAGCCAATTAATTTATAAGTTAGGGGTCATGAAGCATTGGTTTAAAACAATCCACAACACATATAAGCCCCGCAAAAGTCATAACAAGCACGGAAATCACATACTAGCACCTCACATGGGGTGTTTGGATACTCACATCTCTCTCAGGTGTATATGAAATATAACAAATTGGAAGTGGAAGATAAACACTCATTAACCGGTCCTAGTACATAGATTACCATAGGCTTGAGAATAGATCAAACCTCCATTGCTTTGGCGTAAGCACCTAGGAAAGACTATCAAAGAGGTCTTTAAATGGTTGTAACGTTAGGCTTACGGTAGGGAAACATAGGGTTTGGTGGGATAGGCTATATAGTGGTGGCAAGTCAAAAATCTCTATGTTAAATGCATACGAAGAATGGCGTTGCTAAGCCAAGACTCGACACTCTAAACTCTAGCTAACTGAAATAAACAAACATAAAATTAAAGGATAGATGTAGGATGGTAGCCCTTATGTTTTTGTTTTCATTTTTTTTTTCACTCTATTTTTTTTTCTTTTCTCTTTTTCTCTCTTTTTTTCGATTTTTTTTTTTTTTTTTTTTTTTTACACTTTTACTCTACCATCCTTTATGGTAACATCAAAATGATCGGGATTTATAGGCACATCCCTACACTTGAGTTTTTATTACTCTAACACTAATTTGACCTGTGAGACCCCGAGAAATTAACCACACAATTAGCAAAGGTAAACCTTGATCAACGATAACTACGGGGATATTTTTCTTTTGAAATAACTTTCGACATGTCCTCATGTGGCATAATTTACGAAGAATTCAAAACCGACTAGAAACAAATATATTTTTTTATTCCCTCTGACCTCGATAATAAAAATCTCGTAAAATAAATATATAATAAACTTTTATATATTTATTTTCTACCGGGTCTCTAAGCCCAACACTACCCGACCTCTATTCTTTGTCTTTTAGGCTCCCGTCTTAACGCAAGCCCAACCCAACACCCCTTTAATTTTGTTGGGCCTAGCCTTTTATTTCTCAAAACCAAGTGCACCGTCTTCATGTTTTGTAATGTGATCAAGAAACAATTCAAACAAAAACGCAACACTTCCCATTAACCTTTGGGCCATATACCTGCATGCGTGAAGTTTGAAATGAAATGTGGAAGTTCTATGTTTCTGTGTCCTATGTGAAACATAAGCAAACACCAAAGACAAATTCAACCTTTGATACCATGCGTTTGCATGTGTGAAATCAAAGGAGATAAGTCTTTTCTCTCTTCACTTGTGCAGTCATCGAAACCAAGACAAAAGCAAAACAAAACCTTTACCTTAGTCACATGTTACTTGCATGTAGATGTAGAAAGAAAAGATATGAGACCCTAACCTAAGCTAAGCATCAAATTCTAAATTGTATAATACAAAAATAGCAAGACCAGTACTATGTTTCATGTTTCTATGATAATCGAACCATAACAAAACTCAAACCAAATTTCACCATTGGCCCTTTAGTTCATGCATGTGTAAAGGGGAAACACAAAGGACCTATCAAGCTACTAGTAACCTAAATAGGACAAGGCACAACATTCTTTTTGACTTCACCTTGCGTGTATAATAGAAAGGCATCATTTGACTTCACCTATTTGCATGAGACTCAACCCAAGAAATGTCATTTCTTCTTTTCTTGCTTCTGTGAACAACCCGAATACAACAAGCCAACACATCAACTTTTGTATTATTTTATATAAAGCATGCGTATGGTGTGTAGGATCTTAGGAGTCAAACAACTAATACCCTAGCCATTTAAAATATTACCTAGGCACACTTTCTTTTCTTTCTCTTCTATTATACGCAAACCACAAGGAACCAAAGCACCCTAACTACCTATTGTAACAAGTTGACTTGATTTTGACTTCTATAACCACTAGATCATATGTTTCTTGGTCTCATGTTGATTCGACCACACCAAGCGTGCCCATTAAACTAGCTGCAAAAGCCAAGCATGCCTTGACCCTTCACATCCTTTATTGGAACTAAACTAAGAAGCAAATATAATATTTGTAATACCATGCATGTTCCTCGCTCCTATATAACTAGATCATACTCTTAAAACATCCTTAAACATTCTTCTCACAAACAAACGTCCACTGTGGAAAAGTTGGAACAAAAGGAAAACAAAGTCGCAAGGCTTGGTCGTTTACTTGGGTACAAGGAGAATACTTGAGTCACTTGGGTCACGATCATTTCGCTTCAAACCTTATCACCACCCTTTGGGTGTCGTAAGTTCTCGCTTCCATTTCATTCGTATCGTTTTAACTTTCATATCACACGTAAATATATAGGATATATATGAATCGACTATACGAAAGGTTTGTATGATAACGAAAACCATAAAACATGATAACCCAAGAACAAACATTTCACATATATTAATAAGCTCATAATAAGCTAATTGTAAGCTTTTATAAAAGTTTAGTAAGCTTTGTAAGTCAAAAAGTATAAAATGGACTAAGTTTGCAAAACGTAAAGGGTTCGGGTAAGAAATGAATATTTTAGAAAACATAAAGGGATGTTTTGTACGTTATATTGCATGCATGAAAAGCCAAGGGTAGGTTTTGTAAGTTTTTGAAAGATAAAGATCACTTTTGTACATATTACGCATGCATGGTAAAGTTCGAGGTATAAATGGTAAATATAACAAACTTACTTTAAAATGAAATAGAAGTTTTAGTGTTAAAAATATAACCTTTGAAACTTGGGGGCTAAAATTGTAAAATTGACTTTTGAAAGTATTTTACCAAAACAGTTTCAACAAGGGACTAAAATTGGCAATTCTGAAAACTATGAGTATGAGACACTTTTGGGTACAAAGTGTCATTTTTCTAAAGTTTAGGGGTTAAACTTGTACTTTTTGTAACTTGAGGGTAAAAAGTGTAAAATTGAGAAAAGGTTTAGAAAACTTGTAAACTTATCACGACTCCGTAAAAACAAGTATTTTGATGATCTAAGTTTATAACGAGAAGTATTATGTCGATAATACACTAAACTTATATATATAAAATTATAAGAATATAATTTTATGAAATCGTTATTCGATATCGACGCATCTTGATAGTAAATAATCTAAAATACTTGACAACGTCATTATTTTCATAAATCGACAACGGGGAATGATTCACTTATGCGTAAGTGATGATCTTTGATAGATATCAAACTAAGGCAATGTAGCAAGTAAAATTTACTTAAAACGTTAAGCACGCACGCACACTATTGGATTGGACAATCCAATGATCTATTGAATAAGAATATTCAATGCTCTATTATTTTGGTCGCGAACCAAAATGCTCATTTACAGAGACTCGCCATCTCATCATTTTTAGGTTTCGGTTTGGAACCTCCGCTACATTGTGCTTGATATATTTGTGCGTGTTCATCAAGGTGAGTTCATAGCCCCGCTTTTACTCTTTGAACTATTTTATAAACTCTTTGGGGGAGATACATGCTATAAACTAGAACACAAGTCTTTTCTTAAAATGCATGCTTGCATGATTATTATTATTATTATTATAGCCTAAGTTGCCTGCCAAAAGTCCCCTTCATCATGAACCATTAATCACTTGCGAGTGAACGCAAATATTGTGGATAGTACTATAGGAATTGACGACCTCGACTCGGTTATCGGAAATAACCGGGGCGCACTATATTTGGTATCTCTATGTAATTGGCTATTACAACTTGGGGGGAAATTTTATTTACTTACACCAGTATTTAGGTGTATGCAGTTAGTATTGGTTTCATGAGCTTGGTGCATAATAATAATCTCTGTTTTCTATGGTAATTGTCTTCGAAGCAATTATCATCTCTTACTTGTGTTCAACTATTTACTAAACCTATGAATATCACTCAACCGTTGTGTTGATCTTTTTAAGCATGCTTATCTCAAGTATTAAAAAGGCGGTAGCTAACTCTGGAGGCGTTTGGGCATTGGCATGGCATGGTCATAGATGACTCTGATTTACATATGGGGACCACATTTTGTAAATGGGCAATTTTTCCGCAACAATTCAATTTTGAAAGCTTTGTTTTACTACAATAAATGAAATATTTTACGAAAAAGCTATTATTTTTCGCTTGTGTTATGCTCCAACCGAGTAGCATCCCAAAAACTTTTTCTTCCGCTGCAAACCATTTTTGGGGGTGTTACATGACCCGGATTGAAAAGATCAAAACACTTGGGGTACATTATTATGCAAACAAAGGGAATTTGAATTTAACGTTCCCTTCCCGTCATTTCATAAACTTTAACTTTTCCCATGAATCCCAATCGTCCCAAAAATGTATACAAAGGATATGACTCGACTTAGCAACTCATGCAAACAACCAGATAATTGAACTAAGGGTTTAGGGTGATAACAATAATGCACTAAAAGTGAGTGCATACAGGGTAGGCTAAGGCGATTTGGGTGTATGTTTGGGGGTGGGGTGTAAACAATGCTCTTCATTGATATTTCGGAAAAACCAAAAAATCATGAGAACCGCGAAAAGGATAGGCTCAGAGGGGTTAACTAGGGGTATCGTGTACTAAAGATGAGTACAACGCAAAGGGTGTGGGGGAATTACTCAACCAATGTGGAAAAAGTAATTATATTACGGGTATCAAACAAGGGTTATCCTAATGCCTCTTATCATTTAGTTATTCCTAACTACACAAGTGCAGTCTTACTAGCGATCTCGGGATGCATCACAAAACAAGTTCTAGAATCTATTATACTACCGGTTCACACACTAAGCATTAAAGATGAATGCTTTAATTCCTACTAATCTAACGGCGATCCTCACATTTTGGGTGGAATTTAGGTGGTAAAGGGTTTTTGTGCTAGTCATGCAACTTTCTCTCCGAGAGACGCTTTTGTTAAAACTAATGGCCCACTCCTATATATCATGAAAAATTTTAAATTTGGTGCCAAAATTACCCTAACCGACATATTCTCATGGTTTATTACACAAATACAGTTGGACAAAGCAAATATTTAAGGATAAGCATAGTTTCAAAGTTCCCGTTTTATTTTCCCCCCCTACACTTAAAATGAACATTGTCCCCAATGTTCCCCGAAAGTATCAAAGTTATGATAATGGAAGGTAATTAAAAACGAAAGAAACTAGTACTCCCCTGATTAGCTCGGTAGGATCAGTGTGTGAAGTAGTAGTTAAATCATTTCCAAGAAGAATTTATGTGTGAAAAGCTCCTTTCAATCTTACGTAACTTCTTCTTGATAAATTAAACCTGCACACTTGAAGAAAACAAACGAAACCTTCGCGTAAAATCGGCGGTAATAATATATATAAGACTCGATTTAAACTAGGATATAATGCTTGTGGAATGGATGTTTTGATACGCTTACGCAGCGCGTTCGGGGTCAAAGGAACTTCCTTTTCGTCGAGCAAGTTTTTCAACACCCTAGGCAGTGAACCTAATCGTTGTAGTGTAGTATTAGGGTAAGCCACGGGTATTGATATCGTTCTCTAGGGGAATAGGAATGCTAGTGAGAAGTTACTACGCTAAGGTTGAGGTTGAGGAAGATTATTTTTTATCTTGTTTATGTTTTTTTAGGAAATTGAAAGGTACGAATCTCGGGTATTGGATTTGGGGGGGGGGTTGGTATTTCTACCGATTACTCTACTATTATCTAATTATCTAAACTAAGGTGGTGGTAGTCTATGTCTAATTAATGTGTGCTCGTATGATAGTTTAAAGATGTGTTTACTTAGGTTTTACTACTCCTTAATTATCTCTTATTGATGGTTGAGTTGTCACGTCTTATTCTTAGTTGCGTTGTGTGTCTAAGGTTGTAGGGTATGTGTTTCTCCCTAACTCTTTGAACTTACCAAAGGGTCTCGTCTACAAAACCCACTAGGGATAATAAACTCTTACTCTAAGGAACTCTTTGGATGGTTTAGCTTACAACTACTCAGGTAATTATATTCTAAGGTTCACAAAGATGAATCAAGCATTAAGTACACAACGAATGACCTATCATTAGGGTTTCGTCTTGGCCACGTTAACCTTGCGATGGCGTCACCTTATGTCTGTGACGCCGTCCTCTTCAGCTTCTGACGTTGTCTGGATTGAATCTAGGCCGTCTGAGTAGCAACGGCCTACTCTTTTGAAGCCCGACGTCGTCACTTGAAAATAGGGTATTTGGCTACTGTATCATCACAAAAATCCTCCGACGGCGTCGAACTTAACACCTGACGCCGTCGCCTTCTGTTTTCAGCAGCTTTGAGTGTCTCGATTCTGACTTTGGCCATTTTCTTCGTATATTCGCGCCTTTTCGTCCAAATAAGTGCCATTCCAGCATTTTGCCTTCAAGAGACCTAAAAAGTGAAAAGGAACGATATTAAGCAATAACGGATACAAAAGTGATCAATTAAGGACTTAAACGACCCCTCAAAATGGTACCTTTTAAAACCTTATCAAATATCCCTACACTTGTTATTTGCTTGTCCTCAAGCAAATGTGCTTTTAGCCAATTAATTTATAAGTTACGGGTCATGAAGCATTGATTTAAAATGGTCCACAACACATATAAGCCCCGTAAAAGTCATAACAAGCACGAAAATTACATACTAGCACCTCACATGGGGTGTTTGGATACTCACATATCTCTCGGGTGTATATATGAAATATAACAAATAGGAAATGGAAGATAAACACTCATTAACCGGTCCTAGTACATAGATTACCATAGGCTTGAGAATAGATCAAACCTCCATCGCTTTGGCATAAGCACCTAGGAAAGACTATCAAAGAGGTCTTTTAAAGGGTTGTAATGTTAGGCTTACGGTAGGGAAACAAGGGTTTGGTGGGATAGGCTATTTAGTGGTGGCTAGTCAAAAATCTCTATGTTAAATGCATACGAAGAATGGCGTTGCTAAGCCAAGACTCGACACTCTAAAACTCTAGGTAACGGAAATAAACAAACATAAATTTAAATGATAGAAGTAGGATGGTAGCCCGTATGTTTTTTTTTTTTTTTTTTTTTTTACACTCTATTTTTTTTCTTTTTCTCTTTTTCTATTTTTTTTTCGATTTTTTTTTTTTTTTCACATACACTTTTACTCTACCATCCCCTACGGTAACATCAAAATGATAGGGATTTATAGGCACATCCCTACACTTGAGTTTTTATTACTCTAACACTAATTTGACCTGAATTGAAAAGATCAAAACACTTGGGGTACATTATTATGCAAACAAAGGGAATTTGAATTTAACGTTCCCTTCCCGTCATTTCATAAACTTTAACTTTTCCCATGAATCCCAATCGTCCCAAAACTGTATACAAAGGATATGACTCGACTTAGCAACTCATTCAAGCAACCAGATAATTTAACTAAGGGTTTAGGGTGATAACAAAAATTTGCACTAAAAGTGAGTGCATAAGGGGTAGGCTAAGGCGATTTGGGTGTATATTTGGGGGTGGGGTATAAACAATGCTCTTCATTGATATTCCGGAAAAACCGAAACATCACGAGAACCGCGAAAAGGAAAGGCTCTGAGGGGTTAACTAGGGGTATCGTGTACTAAAGATGAGTACAACACAAAGGGTGTGGGGGAATTACTCAACCGATGTGGAAGAAGTAATTATATTACGGGTATCAAACAAGGGTTATCCTAATGCCTCTTATCATTTAGTTATTCCTAACTACACAAGTGTAGTCTCACTTGCGATCTCGGAATGCATCACAAAACAAGTTCTAGAATCTAATATACTACCGGTTCACACTCTAAGCATTAAAGATGAATGCTTTAATTCCTACTAATCTAAAGGCGATCCTCACATTTTGGGTGGAATTTGGGTGGTAAACGGTTTTTGTGCTAGTCATGCAACTTCCTATCCGTGAGACGCTTTTTTTAAGACTAATGGCCCACTCCTATATGTCATGAAAATTTTTAAATTTGGTGCCGAAATTACCTTAACCGACATTTTCTCATGGTTTATTACACAATCACAATTTGGACAAAGCAAATAATCAAGGATAAGCATAGTTTCAAAGTTCCCGTTTTATTTTCCCTCCCTACACTTAAACTGAACATTGTCCCCAATGTTCCCCGAATGTATCAAAGTTATGATAAAAGAAGGTAATCAAAAACGAAAGAAACTAATACTCCCCTGATTAGCTCGGTAGGATCTGTGTAAAATGGTGGTTAAATCTTTTCCAAGAAGAATTTATGCGTGAAAATCTCCTCAATCTTATGTAACTTCTTCTTGATAAACTAAACCTGCTCACTTGAAGAAAACAAACGAAACTTTCGCGTAAAATCGGCGGTAATAATATATATAAGACTCGATTTAAAATAGGATATAATGCTTGTGGAATGGATGTTTACAGAATTTCTAAGAAAATTAAGACCTGGAAAATTCCAAAAATTTATAAGTAGCTCAGAAAACGAGAAAAAGTGATCTGATGTTTTTACTCCTTCCTGACGCCGTCAGGTTGCAATCCTGACGCCGTCAGGTTATCCTGACAAAAACTGTTCTGCGATTTTCTGAAAAAATTCTGGAAAATTTACATCTTTAGAATCTGGAAAAATTTATGCAAAAACATCCATAATGACTCGATACAAGCATTTGACTCTAACAAACAAACATATATATCTTTTAGTTAATTGTTATTCTCATGTTTACGTTTCTTTTGAAAACGTGTGTAATCCTCCCTACACTTATCCCTTATGTAAAATACCTTTATATGCAATTAAGACAAGGTTAAAAATAAAATAAAGCATTTTTAAAAATTTAAACATGAGGATAAACAATTAATAAAAGATATATGACACTAACAAGCAAACAATTAAGCATGGGTTGCCTCCCACGAAGCGCTTTTCTTTATTTAAGAGTCTTGTAGCTAGACTCATAGTCGTGCTCCTACGTTTTCCTCCTTTTAGAAGCCCATTCAATTATCTTAACTCTGTTCTCATCACGAATATATTCAGGGCCCAATTCTAGATAGGCGGTATAGAGAACCTTGTCCTTCCAATCAACTTCAAAGGCCGGAATGCTATCTACATCTAACTCATCAATGCCTTCAAACCTCTTATTTTTGCAGGGCATTATATATTTAACACATTCGGTCTCATTCGAGAAATTGACTATTCCTTCCTCTTGATCATAAACCATCTTAGAGTCCTCAATAAATGGTCTCCCAAGTATCACATCTCCTAAAACTCCATCAATAATGCCTTTCACATTTTCTAGGATCATGAAATCACACCTATATGTGAAGTTCCCTACGAAGACATGCAATCCCTTAACCCTCCCAACATAGTTACTCACTTTCCTAGGGTAAAAGGGGTCCCTCATAGGTCCTAAATTTTCTCTCATGATCCAATTGTAGTAGAGCCTAGACATTATGTTCATGGGTGCTTTATAATCTATGTAAGTGTGATCCCTATATAAGTAACCAATCATGCACGATATTTTGATATTTTTAGGGTCACCCCTTTTTATGCATGGTTCGAAAGGCGGTCGCGGGAAGTTAACTACATTATAGTGATAAGCAGTTTCCATTCCATTAGGGTATGAATCGAAATACTCCCTAAGTTCCTCCTCCTCCTTACTTCCGTCCATAATCTCCAAAACCTTATAATCTCCTTCTACAATTTCATCTTCTGAATCACTTGAGGTTGAATCACTATCTAAGGTACCAGTGGATTCCTCAAGGGCTTTTTCAAGTGCATTTTCAATTATCCTATTAAGTTTCTTAAGCTCTCCAATTTAACTAACAATACGAGCTCGGAGTTGGTTGGCAAAAGTTGGATCGAGTGGTGGGTGTTTATTTGATGGGGAGTTGTTGCTTGGTGGTTTATCACCTTCCATGATGAAAAGTGATGGGGTTACGAACAAAGGTCACGAAGAAGGGGGATAGACTAAGAGAAAGCTAAAAATGAGAAAAAAGTTTAATTGATAGGAATCAAGCAAAGAACCTAAACGAGGTGGACTACTAACTAGCTATTCTATTCCCCGGCAGCGGCGCCAAAAACTTGATACGCTTACGCAGCGCGTTCGGGGTCAAAGGAACTTCCTTTTCGTCGAGCAAGTTTTTCAACACCCTAGGCAGTGAACCTAATCGTTGTAGTGTAGTATTAGGGTAAGCCACGGGTATTGATATCGTTCTATAGGGGAATAGGAATGCTAGTGAGAAATTACTACGCTAAGGTTGAGGTTGAGGAAGATTATTTTTTATCTTTTTTATGTTTTTTTAGGAAATTGAAAGGTACGAATCTCGGGTATTGGATTTGGGGGGAGTTGGTATTTCTACCGATTACTCTACTATTATCTAATTATCTAAACTAAGGTGGTGGTAGTCTATGTCTAATTAATATGTGCTCGTATGATAGTTTAAAGATGTGTTTACTTAGGTTTTACTACTCCTTAATTATCTCCTATTGATGGTTGAGTTGTCACGTCTTATTCTTAGTTGCGTTATGTGTCTAAGGTTGTAGGGTATGCGTTTCTCCCTAACTCTTTGAACTTACCAAAGGGTCTCGTCTACAAAACCCACTAGGGATAATAAACTCTTACTCTAAGGCACTCTTTGGATGGTTTAGCTTACAACTACTCAGGTAATTATATTCTAAGGTTCACAAAGATGAATCAAGCATTAAGTACACAACGAATGACCTATCGCATTACTAGATCATTAATCAACTAAGATAAGAAACAACCAATCAATATTTAATAATTAAGTTTCATATTCCCTAAGCAAACACACAAATAAATTAGTCGGACATGGAGAACATGCAAGCATACACACAAATAATCAAAGACATAATTGAATTGATGAAGTAAATACTTATCTTGATGTAAGATAGGGTTTGAAACCCTAAAATACTGTACAAGACACCCTTGGTTCGGTTTTAGGTTTTTACTCCACAAAAAGACTCTCTTAAAACTGAAAAATTCAGATTCTATATATAATATTACATATGCGACGGCGTCACCTTATTTTTTGTAACGCCGTCGTGTCGCCGTCATTAGGGTTTCGTCTTGGCCACGTTAACCTTGCGATAGCATCACCTTATGTCTGTGACGCCGTCCTCTTCAGCTTCTGACGTCGTCTGGATTGAATCTAGGCCGTCTGAGTAGCAACGGCCTACTCTTTTAAAGCCCGACGTCGTCACTTGAAAATAGGGTATTTGGCTACTGTATCGTCACAAAAATCCTCCGACGGCGTCGAACTTAACACCTGACGCCGTCGCCTTCTGTTTTCAGCAGCTTTGAGTGTCTCGATTCTGACTTTCGCTATTTTCTTCGTATATTCGCGCCTTGTCGTCCAAATAAGTGCCATTCCAGCATTTTGCCTTCAAGAGACCTAAAAAGTGAAAAGGAACGATATTAAGCAATAACGGATACAAAAGTGATCAAATAAGGACTTAAACATCCCCTCAAAATGGTACCTTTTAAAACCTTTTCATATTTACAGAATTTCTGGAAAATTAAGACCTGAAAAATTCCAAAAATTTATAAGTAGCTCAGAAAACGAGAAAAAAAATAATCTGTTGTTTTTACTCCTTCCTGACGCCGTCAGGTTGCGATCCTGACGCCGCCAGGTTATCCTGACAAAAACTGGTCTGCGATTTTCTGAAAAAAATTCTGGAAAATTTACATCTTTAGAATCTGGAAAAATTTCTACAAAACATCCATTATGACTCGATACAAGCATTTGACTCGAACAAACACACACATATATATCTTTTAGTTAATTGTTATTCTCATGTTTACGTTTCTTTTGAAAACGTGTGTAATCCTCCCTACACTTATCCCTTATGTAAAATACCTTTATATGCAAATAAGACGAAGTTAAAAACAAAATAAAGCATTTTTATAAATTTAAACATGAGAGTAAACAATTTATAAAAGACATATGACACTAACAAGCAAACAATTAAGCATGGGTTGCCTCCCACGAAGCACTTTTCTTTATTTGAGAGTCTTGTAGCTAGACTCGTAGTCGTGCTCCTACGTACCGATATAAGTAAGCCTATCCTCAACAATGTCATAAGGATCAAACTTATCATTCAAGTTCCTAGTAGTACGTTCGGTTAGATATGCCTTTTCAAACTTCTCTCCATCGGGATCATAGATTGTTATCCTAATGTGCCACTCTCCATTACCGTCACTAGGCGGTCTATCCCAATCCCATTTGTGTTTAGATTTCTCAACTTTCCACTTATTCATGACAAGGTTGACGGGCAAGCTTCCTAGGAACTCGATCATCTTCCTAAATACTAAGGCGTCCTCGAACGGGTTTACTTCCATGTCCCTCGCCATTTCTTTTTCTTGGAAAGTTGCTTTACTAGTGAAGTCTTCATCTAGGTAAAAAGGTCTTTGGGGGCCTATGAGGTTCTTATCTATCCAAGGTCCATATCTAGAAGGCTCTCTATCCAACCTAATCTCATGTGGGATTTCCTCTTCTTTGTAGTACGTATGCTTTTTGACATCGTAAATTGACCTAGCACTCCCTTCTCCTACCACTATCTTGGACATCTTACAATCGATGATGGCACTAGCGGTAGCTAAGAATCCTCTTCCTACTAGTAATGGGCATGTCGGGTCCTTATTCATGTCTAGCACATGAAAGTCGGCCAAAAGAGTCAACTCTCCTACGTGTACTACCATGTCTTTTATTATTCCTACCGGACGTGCAACACTACCGTCCGCTAGACCTAAGATGGTTTCCGTTGGTTCTATTTTAGCTAAGTTAAGGCTTCTATGGAGGGACAACGGAAAAAGATTGATTCATGACCCTAAGTCGGCTAGTCGAGAGGTTTGGAAGTTCCAAGCCTACACGGAAGAGCAAATAGCCCGGGATCGTCTAACTTCTTAGGTAAATTATTTCGCACAAAAGTGGACCCATGTTTTCCAAGCTTAAGTTCTAACTCATATTTTTCTTTTAAAGCATTATAATAAGGTGCATGAGCTAAGACCTCAAGAATCGGTTTTTCTTGATGGAGTTCCTTGTACTCCTCCTCTAAACTAGGTTTGGATTCTTGGTTGACGGGTTTCTCAAGAGTAGGTTCTACCAATGGTGCAGGGCCTTGGTACCTCATTTTGGATGGCTTGGAACCCTTTTTGATAGCATTTACCGAGTGAACCGTTGGGTGTGAGGGGCATGGATGTGCATTCTCCCATGGTGAACAAGAACATGAAGTCGACGAAATCGAATTCACTTTTGGGTTCTTTATAGTATCACTTGGGAGTGCTCCAACTTCCCGTTCATTGAAGGCTTTTAAGAGGGCATCAAGCTTGTTTGTCATCTCGCTTTGTCTTTGCTTAAAATCGGCTTCAAGCTTAGTCAATCGAGTCTCTTGAGATGACAGGAATCTAGACGCAATTGCCTCAAGATTAGTGGGGTTCTCGGTGTTTAGAGAGTTGAACCTATTAGGTGGACTAGATGAGCTTTGGGATGTGCTTGAGTTTTGGTTCCACTTAAGGTTAGGGTGATTTCTCCATGAGGGGTTGTAAGAGTTTCCTAAGTTGTTTTGTTCGGGCTTGAAAGTGTACCACTTTTCTCCCGCTCCGTCGGTACGCATGGAGGCGTAGTCCACAAAAGCTTGTTCGGGGAGTCTTGTGCAATCACGAGTGTCATGGGGACCACTACATAACTCACAAGGTAGAGTGATTTTATTCACTTGACGTGAGGACTTAGGATTTTCGTAGGAACTCATTAGGAATTTAACTTGATCTTCAAGTTCGGTCATCCTACGGTCGGAAGATTGTGAGGTAATGGGAGGCAAGGAGATTGCCTTAACAGTTTTGGGCGGCTCACGGGGGTCATCCCAACTTTCGTTGTCATAGAGGGCAAGGTGCTCTATTATACCCCATGATTCTTCCGAGGTGAGATCACTAAGTTTTCCACCGGCCGCTTGGTCAATGGATCGCTTGGTGGGGAAGTTGACATGATCATAAAAGATTTGGACTTGGAGCCAAAGATCAATGCCGTGATGAGGGACTTTATGAAGTAAGTCCTTGAATCGAGTCCATGCTTCGTAGAGAGATTCACCTTGACATTGTTGGAACATCAAGATGTCATTTCTAAGCTTAGTGGTTCTCCCTGGTGGGAAAAATTGAGCAACGAAACGAGAGGTGAGATCATCCCAACTTGAGATGGAGCCGGCGGGAAGTCGCTCAAACCAATTACTAGCTTGGTCCCGTAGAGAGAATTGGAAGAGACGCAGGCGCGTGGTCTCCCGAGTAGTAGCATCAAGGTCGATGGAATCGACAATTTTAAGGAAATCCCTTAGATGCTGATTTGGATCTTTGGAACGAAGTCCATGGAATGCACATCCGTTTTGCACCAACCAGATGGTGTCGGATCGCAGGGCCGTAGTTGGGACTTGGTCAGGAAGCTCAATGGTGTTCCTATAGCCTAGGTGGCTTGGTCTCGAGTATTCACCAAGAGTACGGGCTCTTGGCGGGTCATTTGGTGGTGGGTTGATGAGTGGTTGTTGGTTATCACCTTCCATGATGAAAAGTGATGGGATTACGAACAAAGGTCACTGAGAAGGGGGATAGACTAAGAGAAAGCTAAAAATGAGAAAAATTTACTTAATAGGAATCAAGAAAAGAAACCTAAACGAGGTGGGCTCCTAACTAGCTATTCTATTCCCCGGCAGCGGCGCCAAAAACTTGATAACGCTACACGCGTCGTTCGAGGTCAAAGGAACTTCCTTTTCGTCGAGCAAGTTTTTCAACACCCTAGGCAGTGAACCTAATCGTTGTAGTGTAGTGTTAGGGTAAGCCACGGGTATTGATATCATTCTCTAGGGGAATAGGAATGCTAGTGAGAAGTTACTACGCTAAGGTTGGGGTTGAGGAAGATTATTTTTTATCTTTGTATATTTTTTAAGGAAAGGAAAGGTACGAATCTCGGGGTTTGGATTTGGGGGGTTGGTATTGCTACCGATTACTCTACTTATCTAATTATCTAATCTAAGGTGTATGTAGTCTATGTCTAATTATTGTGTGCTCGTATGATAGTTTAAAGATGTGTTTACTTAGGTTTTACTACTCCTTAATTATCTCCTATTGGTGGTTGAATTGTCACGTCCTCATTCTTAGTTGCGTTGTGTGTCTAAGGTTGTAGGGTATGCGTTTCTCCCTAACTCTTTGAACTTACCAAAGGGTCTCTTCTACAAAACCTACTAGGGATAATAAACTCTTACTCTAAGGCACTCTTTGGATGGTTTAGCTTACAACTACTCAAGGAGTTATATTCTAAGGTTCACAAAGATTTAATCAAGCATTAAGTACACAACGAATGACCTATCGCATTACTAGATCATTAATCAACTAAGATAAGAGACAACCAATCAATATTCAATAATTAAGTTTCATATTCCCTAAGCAAACACACAAGTAAATTAGCCGGACATGGAGAACATGCAAGCATACACACAAATAATCAAAGACATAATTGTATTAATGAAGTAAAAAACTTATCTTGATGTAAGATAGGGTTTGGAACCCTAAAATACTGTACAAGACAGCCTTGGTTCGGTTTAGATTTTTACTCCAAAAGACTACACACCAATACTGAAAAATTCGGATTCTATACATAAGATTACACATGCGACGGCGTCACCTTATGTTTTGTGACGCTGTCGTGTTGCCGTCATTAGGGTTTCATCTTGGCCACGTTAGACTTGTGACGGCTTCACCTTATGCTTGTGACGCCGTCCTCTTCAGCTTCTGACGCCGTCTGGATTGCATCTAGGCCGTCTGAGTTGCGATGGCCTACTCTTTTATAGCTTTACGTCATCACTTGAAAATTGGAGTTTTGGTTTCTATCCCGTCACAAAATCCTCCGAAGGCGTCGCGTATAAGCTGTGATTCCGTCACCTTATGTTTTCAGCAGCTTTGAGTGTCTTGATTCTGACTTTGGCCATTTTCTTTGTATATTCGCGCCTTTTCGTTCAAATAAGTGCCATTCCAGCATTTTGCCTTCAAGAGACCTAAAAAGTGAAAAGGAACGATATTAAGCAATAACGGATACAAAAGTGATCAAATAAGGGCTTAAACGACCCCTCAAAAAGGTACATTTTAAAACCTTATCAAAGACTTTCTTCATTCTTGATTCAACCAGCACTCATCAATCACATAATGATTCTCCTAGGAAAAACACTCTAGGAACCTAGTAGTATTCCAAAATAGGATCAATTCTATTGTACTCGTGCTTTATCAATGTAATCCAATTTCCTTCATGAAATAAAACACCTTACATTTGATATCTTAGTATTAGAACTCTTTTTAGACTATCCTTGAGATATAATGCATCGTTAAGATCATTGCATACCTTTAGTAAAGGTCCTGCTGAGCATATGGGCGGATCCCAAAGATTGTGCTAGACGGATCCCTACACTTAGGGAACCGTGGGATCCGGCAAACAGAAAATGCAATTGCAAGCATTATATTTCAAACATATCCCTAGAACACCTCACACTAAACTAAACATAGTGTCTTAAGGCAAATTAAGTCCTTATCAAGATAGGTTGATCCTTCCTACTTACACACCTAGATCACACTCTAAAATGCTTGTAGATCTACCATTTTGTTTTTAATCCATAACTCTTCCGCTCTTAAACTCACACTTCATTTTTTACTTGATCCCTCACGTCTAGTCTTATAAATCTTTCGATTATGACAAAATTGATCATAAATCATCCTCACCTCAAAATGGATCAAAGTTGATCAAAATCTAGTTTTCCCATCTCAAAGCTTCTAGGATATTTTCCAAAACACTATCCTAAGACACAACCTGATCTCTAGGATCATTTAGCTTCAATTGACACTCTAAATCTTTAGGGTCATCCTTGCTCATCCATTGGTACTCTTGAAAGTTCCAAATCCTTCCATAAATGACAATCATTAGCTACATCATTCATTACCTTCAAGTACTCAAGCACCCCTTCATTTAAAACACTTAGGAGGACTGAAACACTCAAGATGATATAGGTCTTAGATCTTAGAAACATCATTTCCACTGTTTCATAACTGCTGAAAGCCGGATCCTTAGGATTAGCCTAGACGGATCCCTCTAAGGAAGGAACCGTGGGATCTGGATGACAGTGTATGTCAAATCTTGCTAAAACAATCATTTCAACTCATCTTCCTAACTCAAACACTCTATCTCATCTTAAATGAGTTCCTATATCAGTGCAAACTCTGAAGTTGACTCTTGTGCATGTTAATCATGACATTCCAATGAATCCTAGTGGCTTAAGGCTTAAATGCACTTGCCAAATCTATTGGTTTATAAACCACTTTGTTAGGATCTCCATAGTCATCACTCTCATCCTAACTTTCAGCACTTTAGAAACCCTTGCAAACCTCTTGAAATCATCTCATCATGAGGAAAACCCCAAGTAGTAACTTATCCACCAAAGAACCACCCATGAAAAGGGCGCGTGTTATACACGAAATCTCTTCAACCGAATCGTCTCCGGTCAAGCCAACAAATGATAAGATCCCTCCTCATCCAATTAAACCAATTCCTAAAAGGATAGTACCCACAAAACTACCAATGCCAAACACCACCATACCTCCTAGGCCAAACAATATCATCTCCACTAAACCATCACCATTGGTTCCTAGAGCTATTTCACTTACATCCCCACTATCATCACCACATCTCTACAATTTAGAGGACTTGCCTCCTAGGCCGTCTCATCCGCTTCCGCCGACAACATTCTCCTCATTAGGAGGAATAATGGTTCAAAATCAAGGGTTCCCAGAGGTCTCAGATTGACTACCATAGATATGTCTAGCTAGATTGTCACCTGATATTAACCATTCTTTATGTCTAGCTACTTCCTCATCTAATTTAGCTTTTAGCACTTGGTTTTCTGAAACAACATCAGCTTTTTCTTTCTCAGTACGTTTTAAATCAATTTTAGTACATTCCAAATCACTTTCTAACACCCTTATCTTTTCATCATAAGCCAATTGATTCTTTTGAAACCAAACTTTTTGTCTTTCTAATGTTTTTAAAGCCTGTTTATAAGCCTCAACTTTGACATAACATTCATTATATTTAGGTTTCAATTCATTATAAGCTTCCTTAAGGGCATTATATTTTACATCACAACCAAAGACACAAGTATGTACCTGAGAGATGCCCATAATTGCAAATTCTTCAGCATCACCTATAGTATAAGCTTCCCTGCTCATCTTCTTGAATTCAGCCTTTCTACCATACCTTGCTTTGAGTGCATTCCATATATCACATGCATCATCCATATAACGAAAATCTGCTTCATGATCAGCAGGAATAGATTTAAGCAAGGTAGTTCTGGCCTTTGACTCTCTTTGTACAGCAATGTGTTCATCTGCAGTCGTTGGAGGAAGAATAAAGATTTTTCCATCGCGATCCATTCCAGTCCTTTTCAAGCTGTTGCCTTTTTGGATCACCTTCCAGATATTCATATCATTATTCATGATCCAGTGTTTCATCTTCTTAGCCCAGACCTCGTACTCATCATTCATCAAATAAGGAAACATAACATCATCCCTTTTATTATCAAATTCTCCCATTTTAAAGGTGTGGAGAGAAGTTTGGTTGAGAGGTTTACCACTTTTGCGAAGAAAACGACGGATCAAACAATAACAAATCTACGTGATCAGCAAGAATGAAGTAATGTTATCAGTAGGAATAACAAGAGATCCACTAAAATATTTGACCAAATATCATACCCATGTGACCATTCGTTCAAATCAAATCACCAGTATACCCACTTGATTGACCAAATAAAACACTGAAGGCAGACGTGAAAAACCAGTACCAAGAGACCAATGAAATCAGCCGCAATGATATTATATGTGATCAATTAAAACCAATATAACACATCGAGTGGGGACCATTAGAGCATGGGGTATGGTAACGAAACACCTCCGCCATTCATATGTAGCAGCCATTCTGGCGCCGCCAAATGTGCGCCACCACACCACCATGGCCTTGCGCCAATTCCTGCGTGACTATACTGGCGATGCGTGATTTCTGCTTCTTTTTTTTACTCTTTTTTTGGTTTTTTTTGTGGGTTTGTGACTGTTTGTGTTGTGTTTTTTAGTGTGCGTGAATTTTTTTTTGTTTGTTTGTTTTACAACCAGGTGTTGAGTTGTTTTGAGGTAGAAGAAGCTGAAAAAAAATATGTGGTAGGCGTGTGTTTTATGTGAGGAAAATTATTAGGTTAAGATACTCTAACTGGGCCGAATTAAATGAATTATTGGGCTTTAGGTTTGCTCACATACATACATAGCACAAAATTTTCTGACCTTTTTGTTTCCATAACATTTTTTTTAGTTTCTTATTGTATTTTTAGTTTATGAATATTATTTAATTTCGTATTGCATTTTTATTTGAACTAATGAAATTAAGTTTGTTTGAAAAAATGTAAAAGAAAATAAAAATGAAGGTGAGTGGGGCCCAAATAACATGTTATGAGTGAAAGGGTGTTTTGGTGTGTGAGTGTTAAAAGTGTGAATGCTGAGATGGCGCTGACGTGGCATTGAAAAGTGGAATTTAGCATGCCATGGTACCCCATGGTCTTATGAATCAAAAGACCGGTACAGTAGCCAATCATATTCACGAGAATCAGCAATATCTAACGAGTGGACCAGCAGGACTAAATTAACCAATGAAAATGACTTGACCTTTACCAATCCCATATGATCAAATAAAATAATGTCATGATCCCACACATATTATCTTGTCTTTAATTTGCAATTTACAAAACGACAAAGATATGAGATTCAATGTATGACCGAATCAATATAATTAAATGCGCATGATTAATCATAAGAATGACTAACTGTAATTTTAACTTAACCAGCCGTGTACTACAGAATGACAACTAATTAGTACGCGTAAATTAATATAACTAAGCCAGTATGTAACTTAGAGTATAGAAACAGCAAAACATTTAACGTTTAATTTCTGTTCTATTATACACACCCTAGTACTGTAATAAAATAAACTAGTATACCCTAACCATTTCCAGTTCAGTAAAAGTAACCAATTAAATCAGGACGACCAGGTGAGCAATCTATAACGACTAAGAGCACTTATACTAACCGATGACATGGCCAGAAAACTAAGTATTCTGGTACCCCATGGTACCGTACGATTTAAGGTGAAAAGTTACGGTGCAGTCGCGGTAGAGTCGTAAGTGTGAAAATTGTGAGTGTGTGGTTTTGTGGGAAAGTGAGTATTGTACAATAAACCCGGGGTGAGTGGAAGTAAAAATAAAAGAAAATGTAAAAAAGTTTGTTTGAATTA
>BPTQ01000002.1:75928592-76117110 GCA_019973895.1 Chrysanthemum seticuspe
CAACACTATAGCTGCAAAGTCTTGGTCTTTTGGGTATTTCTAAAAAGAGTGGGGTAAAAATGTTTTGCAGAAGTATTAAGAGTAAGAGTAGACTTTCTAAAGTATTAAGGGTAAAGAGAGGAATCGAGACTCTAAGGAATCTCAATTGAGATCACGTACGCGTGAGCAAGAAGATCTAGTAACTCAGGAAACGCACTAGATCGTCTTTAAGGTTTTTCTGCAAGAGCATCCGCATGACGGGTTTATCAGCTTGGGCTCTAAGCATGATAAAGCTCGTTGTCATACCGTCTGCTTGCATGGTACCGCCTTTACGAGGTCCGTGGGTGGCTCCCAATACCTCTACGGTAGCAGAATGGCCATTAGTTAAGACTAGTGAAGCTTAACTTCTGTGTAAATTAGGTTGAACACAGATGCTTAGTTGATTCGTAGACACAAGTTGGATTAAATGTGTCTTCAATTCGAAGTGATCAGAATTGATTACCGGTAAGACGATGGCATCTCCATAACCCTCGGTGGGTGCCTGGAGCATTTCCGCCATGGTACGTTCGTCTGCCATACTGTTGCTCGAAATAGTACGAATCTCGGGTTCGACTATTTGGGCAGTACGCCTACGAGAACGTCTTTTTGGAATTTCTGCTAGATCACGCAAAGGACTCAATGATCTAGAAGAACGAGTGCGCATGCACTAGAGTTAACTCTAAGGAATCTCAGAGCTAAGGAGAGAAATGGGAATTATGAAATCTTTCAGATGAGAATGAGAATTATGAAGACGTTTTGTAAAAATGGGGTGAGAAAAATCTTTATGGGTTTTCTGGTTCTGAAACGTCGATATCACAACAAAATCAATTAACACAAAATCGAGGCAAAACAACAGTGAACTTAACCAATAATCCAAGATGAATGGCTTCTTTGAAAAAGGTACACCAATCACAATGGACACAAAGGCAAGTTTTAAATCTTTGGTTCGGGAACTTATTATGGTCGCACCCCCAGTTAGGTAGTGCACTGCCTTGGTTTTCGGTGGTAATCTTTTAAGTTGTTTATTATTAAGAAAACGACGAATCTTTTTGTATTTTTATTTTTGATACATATATAGAAACAAAAGGAAAAATATTTTTGTGTTTTATACGTTTTTGGATATTTTTGGGTTTTTGGATTTTTTAGAAGAAAATATGGATATATATATATACAGAGAATGATGATATAAACAATGAGTAAGGATTCAAACAACTAATCTGCTACACGGAAGATAAATCAGCACAGCTCCCCGGCAGCGGCGCCAGAAATTTGATGCGCGCAAAACCGTCAAGTTCTCTCACGCAAGCGTAAGAAAACTTAAAACAGCTTAAGCACGAAATCAATGAAGATCAGAGGAGTATAGAGTCTCCCCGGGTCGTTATGTCCCAGCGAGCTATGCGATGATTTATCAAACGTACAGTGATCGAGGAGTTTGAACGAAAAAAGGATCAGATTATGATTATAACTACTGAATAAGCCAACAAATTACAACGGCTTAAATGCAAATGAGAGGAAATTAAAAAGATAAAATCTATTAAATAAACGCTATCACTAAAATTAAAATGATGTTTTTGTTTTTATGTTTTTATAAAACTGAAATTAAAATCTACGCGACGTACAAATTAAAAACTGAAACTAAAGCAATATTAACCCTAAAAATATGAAAATGATGTTTCTACAATCCTAATGATAAAAGAAACTTTTTAGAAAAAGAAAACTATTTTTATCACTAATTAATTAATTACTATTAATTAAAAACTAATTTTAACTATTTAATAATTAACTAAAATACAAGAAATGAGGAAACAAAGCTAGAAAAATAAAATTATGAAATGGAAAAGTCTAAAATATCAAACTAGAATTTTCAAAACTATTTTTGTATTTTTCTGATTATTTTTCTATTTTTTATGAATTTTAAACTATTTAAAACTAATTAAATTACTAAAAATTACCAAATAGACTATGAAAAATCTAGAAAATTACTTTTTTCACTTCTTATATTTATCTAAACTTAATAAAATTGAAAAATTATTTTTTTGAACCTTTTTCTAATTTTTTATATTAAAAGCTAATTAAAAATTGATTAAAATCTATTTAAAATGAGAAAAATAGCAAATGAAGACCAAAAATTATGAAAACTTCAGGAAAATTTTAAAATTATAATATGAATCTATGAAAAATGATAAATCAACAGGTTATGTGTAAGATTAATGAGCTACAGTGCAAATGCTACTAGAAATAAGCTATCAAAATAGGCTAACTATAGAGATAAGCTACCAAACAGTGAACAAGGCTAAATTATACTAAAATGAACTACTAGCAACAGAATCTAACTACTCCTAACAATCCTTAAGCTCAGAATTAATGAATAAGCAAACTGCTTATTTGAGCCAAACAGTGGTTTACCCCCACTGTTTGAGCTATTGCACAGGCTACACCAATAAGCTAAACCACAAATCACTTATGCAATCTTAAACACCACCTGGCCAACTATAATTGTACCAAATTCCAGACCTTGCTAAGCTCTTGGGAGCACTGTGCACTAGCTGCACTTTCTGAGAAAAAGTCAGTATTCACTGACTTTTGGTGCAGGGCAGATTTGGCCAGAAAGAACAGCTTATTTGAAGCTTAATTTGACTGAACCAGTTGAAGCAAAAAGTTGTTATTAATTGAAGACCAGTTAAATTTGCAATATCCAAAGTTTCAATCTCTGAATCTCAGAAATGAATCCATGAGATACATTCAAAGTTTGTGAAAAACTGCAATATGACAGATTTGGCTTTTTAAAGAACACACTTAAACTTTGACCAAAATGAGTTTTAATCCAATATAGTGAACAGATTATGATGTTTTAACACTAGATATGATAACCACAAGCTAGATCTAACAAATCCAAACCATTGTGCAACAATTTATGCCTACTGTTTTTGACAGAAACAGGCACTAGAGCAGATCACAAAGAGATTTGACTTTCTGAGCCAAATATGCAATAACCAAGACCTAAATGACTATCAATTGACTACTCAAACAAGTATAAGCTATAAACCAAAGATCTACTAGCCTCTACCACAGTTAAATCAGCTAAACCAAACACCTCTTTATGACTAGATTTGCAACTAAAACAGATTTTAACAATGAAACTACTTATTTGTGTGATCCAACTAACTTAATATAGCTAAACTACCACTACTAGAACAGGTTTTAACATATTTAGATTACAATTACAGATTGTGCATAAACTTGTAAAAATGACTTACAAGAGTCCAAAGCCACAGTGGCTAGCCAAATGTGAAACAAGAACTACTAATCTATTAAACCAACCCATTGCTTTCCATTTCAACCCATTCCATTGTCTGAATCAACCCATTCCTTTCTGCATCAATTTTTGTACCCGTGTTGACTTTAGTTGACCAAGATTCACAAATGAGTGAAACTGAATTTTGAGCTTATGGATAACTTTTGTGAGCTTATATAAGCTTATTTGAGATTGAAAATGAGTGGCTAAATACTTAAACAAGGGATTTTGAAATGCAAAATTCTCTACAGTGGACTTGAATTATAGAAACTGATAATTACTTGCAATTCAAACTTGAAATGAGTAGTAAACACTTAAAAACTGTTGATTGATACAAGATAAGCTTAGAAATACAAATGAAAGTTATTTAAGATAAGTTAAACTACAATTCGACATACATGAAAAATAATTAAAAGCTAACTATGTCTTCATGCTTCCACTTGGCCTCTTATAGTCTATTGAATTTATGTATGCGAGTTGTCAAGTCTCTTCCTACATGCGAGTTGTCTAGTCAGTCTATACATGCGAGTTGTCTGTAGTGCTTGTATATGCGAGTTGTCAAGTCTCTTCCCGCATGCGAGTTGTCTAGTTAGTCTATACATGCAAGTTGTCTAAGTGCAAGGACTTAAATTGTCATATCTGTAAACTTGTTTCTTGGTATAAGTAATGCGTGTTGTATCAAAGTCAAACCACTTGTCTTTTTGGTCAAACACTTTCTCACCGATTCTCTCTCTATTTTCATTCTTCGAAGCGAGTTGTCCATTTTGTGATCGTGTGATTCTCTCAATCTTAATCTTTTCGATCTATATCTAATACTAGGTTTGATTCCTCTCTCGTTCTATGTAACTGATATAGGCTTTAGATAAGAATGTGTAGGGTAATCATTGTTATGATCTGAGGTTGTTTATATGTGCGCATTATGGATTTAGGTGTTTTGGTGTTTGTTGCGTTTTAGATCACTTTATATGATTTGGTAGTATGATGTGTTATAATCTTTGGATTATGTCCTATGAATGTTGCATCTATGAGTTTTTGTTTCATCTTTGTGCAAATTGACATGTCTTGTGTGTATCAGTAAGTTGATCTGAGCCTCTCGTTGTATGTTATTGTATGCGACTTGTCCTCAGTTGCCTGAATGCGAGTTGCATATGTTGTTCTTGTATGCGAGTTGTCCTCAGTTGCCTGAATGCGAGTTGCATATGTTATTTGATGAATGCGAGTTGTCTCTAGTTATTTGATGAATGCGAGTTGCCTTATGCGACTTGTCTCATGCGTGTTGACGTGTGCGAGTTATTATACACACTTTGACCTATGCGAGTTGTGATATGAGAGTTGTCCATCTCTGTCACACCCCCAAATTACCTGTTTTGCAGCGGAATGGAATTCCTGGGGATTGACTGTCATAGCATCACAATCACAGTTATATTGAATGACCTAAAGTGTCGTTTGGAAACCACATCGTTTGATTTAATAAAAACATTCAGAGTTACAAAGATAGGTCCCAAATGAAAGTTACTATGTACGGAAATAAGTTTGGTACAAGTCAAACGATGTTTTAAATATGTATAAATCCATGTGAGACGCGTCGTCACCGCGACTCTATGATATGTCCACATGCATGCCATGAAGTGATTGCCTTAGTTACCTGAAAATATATTGCTAAAAGTGTCAACACAAAGGTTGAGTGAGTTCATAGAGTTGTTGAAAATATATAATACGACTACCACAAGTATAAATTATGTATGACAATATCGTTACAAAAAAATGTTACAATTGCTTTAAGTCCATGACACCGAAACTAGACTGATCATGATGTTCGCCCCAACAGAGTGTTTGCCAAACAACTCAAATAATGTTATTAAATGAAATGCATCCGTTTAACCAGTTGGAATCCACCAACCCGGATCGAGGAGTCACCCTCGATAGATCTATCCACTCACCCTCGCTTCTATGAAATTAACGGTTCATGTTATATAATGGGGACATTCAATTGGCATGGGGTAACTTAAGCAATGTAATGAATTTGATATACTTGGTATCGTAATAAAAATGATGTGCAATGTATTCTCCCCCGTAGGTTTGAAATAAGTAAAAACTTGAATAAATCGGGTCTATGAAAACTCACTTGATGAATTGATGCGATGACAAAAGTGAGTACACCGAAATGTAGCGTGAATCTCGAAACTGACCTATTATGAATGATATGATATGTAATAAGTCATGATGTAATGTTATGCATGCAATTCGAATGATATTTATACCACTTATGAATTTTTGAAAATAATTCTTTTAACGTCTTGACCATTTTTAAATTACTTACATGTATTTACATTGAAATGATATCCGACGATAATCATTTAGTGATTTATTGTGAAATTATAACTTTTCGTCGTAAAATAATGTCGTTGAAATTTCCATGAAAGTGACAAAAACGGCCTCTAAAATCTAGTCGTAAAATGGTGCACGTCGAGCGTTAGGAAACAAACTCAACGGTTTTGGGAAGCTTGTATCATTATCTCAAAGTTTTAGTACATGAGTTTCCATCCTAGAGGTCTCGAACATAAAGAAAAATAGGGGTTAAGTATGGTACTTATGTCCCAAAATATAGTTTAAGGATGCTTTCGGCAAAGTTTAAGTAAACGTAATTAATTCATTACAACTCCGCTAAACAAACAGTCGGACATTTTGGAAAATATACTTGGCGATCTCACTTTTACTAGAAGACATCATGTTATAAAAAGTATTACGTCAATGTTAAAAACGACCCTCAACATGGTCACTTGTTTGCCATAATACTTGTCTAATAGAAATATATTAGTTTTCTTATATAATAAAGTTACGGCAACTTTGTTAAATCGCGTGTAATTTAATCGTTACAAGTCCGTTTTCTTCGTTTTATATGTCCTCGGAATCGTGATAATATATACTAATATATTTTTGATAAGTCGACACATTTTATAACGCTTAAGACTCATTTTTGACTCGTAAAAAGTCGAGATTACATGCTGAATTTTCTGTACCAAATATCTTTCGTCGTCAAACTTGAAAAATTCATAACTTCTTCGTTATAGCTCCGTTTTAATCCGTTCAAGCGGCCACGGTTTCGTTTTAAAGTATATTTTCTAAATATCTAGGCCAAAAATTTTTATCTACTGTCGGATTTTCCAGATTTTGAAAATAAGGACAGACCCTTTTGCAAACTTGTCGAAATGAGTTTTTCTCGCGCCAAACCTATTCTAACCCATTCAAAACAACTCCGAAGCTATTCTAATCCTACCATACACCTTCTTAGGGTGTCATGGTTTCCTAAACATCACTAAAAATAATATATAACAAGGAGTAATTATAGGATGGATTATATATATATAACACTTAAAAACCTTAAAAAGTGGTATAAACATCACATAACTTGCATGTTTTACTTGTGCATAATAAAAATGAACATAAAAATGAATATGGAAAATAATGATATGTATGAAATGCTTACTAGTAATTGATGAGGTTTATGAGAACAATGGATTTTTCCTAATCACCCTAGGTTTTTATTTCAAAACCTATACAAAGAGTGATACTAGAGTGTTAAATAACTTTGTCTTGAAAAATTATTGTGATGATCCTCCTATGATCCTTGTGGCTGCCGGTTTTAGAGAGAAAAGAGAGAAAGAGATATGGTTTTTGATTTTTCACTTTGATATTATTGTGTGTAAGTGTTGTTTAATTAGCATAATACATTAAAAGAGTAGAGATATTTTGCAAACAAATGTGACTCACCCTCCCTTGTCGACAAGGGAGGTTAGTCATTCACTTATATGTATATATATTTTTTTAAATGTATAATGTAATGTTTATGTATGATTAAATGAAGATAAATGATAAGTTGTAGTCACATTTGAGTATATAGGGTAGCGTTAGTTAAAAATAAATTTTCACGGGTCAAGATAAAGTATATTTAAGTCATAAAAATTATAAAAATACATTTCTTGCAAAATTTGAGTGAAATAATAATAATCGTGTAATATTTAAGAAAATCGTCGTAATTATATAAATATAACAATTTATATACAAAATAAATTTAAAACACTGGGTAAACTCATAATATTATTTTTATAACTTAATATGAGTATAAAAATATATCGGGATAATTTTTTTGGAAGTAACGGATCAATTATTCAAAATAATTAATCACGCAATAACGTTTATTTAATAAAAGTTATACGTTTAATGTAAAATACAAAACCATGCATGAACTAATATGATGAAAATGATGTTAATGAAATGTAGACTAAACTTAGTCTATATGAAATGTCCTCGATGATATGATCATGAATTCACAGCTAAACCATTACGGTTACGTGAATTTGATACTCGTAAACCTAGTTTACGATAAACGATAAATGGTGAAGCATGAATAATGATTTGAGAAATGACCTAAAAATACAAGTTGTCACATTCGCCCAACCAAAAAAGAAATTCAGTCCCTGAATTCCGTCCATGTTAGGTTCTACGGTGTTACTTGTGAAAAAAAATGAGAATATTTGAGTCGCATTGGGTCGTCCAATGTTTTTCTGAATCGTACCACGCCTTTCCAAGACGGGACTTTGAACATAAATTTGTTGCCAACCTGAAATTCTAATGGTTTGCGACTTATGGAACATACTTCCAATATTTCGCGTAGTATATCGACGTAGCTTATCTAGTTATATGTTGTTATTTGTAACTGATTTTTGATTTGTACGATTCCCGTGTTGTTTCATAAATGAGTCATTGACTAGTGAATTGGACTTTCCTGATTTTGACCAGTGAATAAGTGATTGACACCTCAACCTTAGAGTGTCTCAATTGGTGTAGTCAATATGTTCATGTGTTGACTATTGTTGTAAAGCAAATTGATTCGATGAAGAATGGTTTACCTAATCATTTCTAGAATGCCACACATGCTTTGAGCATATCTTCTACTGTTTGAATCGTCCTTTCACTTTGACCATCGGTTTGTGGATAATATACTGTGCTCATCTCTAATTTGGTCCCAAATGAATCTTGTAATGATTTCCAGAAGTTTGAAGTGAATCGACTATCTCTGTCGGAAATGATGGAAATTGGTGCATCGTGCTTTGATACTATTTCCTTGACATAAAGTCTAGTGAGTTGTTCCATGGAATAAGTCTCTCTAATTGGTATGAAATGGGCTGATTTGGTAAGACGATCAACGATTACCCATATAGCGTCGTAACCTCCCGATGTCTTAGGAAGTTTCATAACAAGTCCATTGTAATGCGTTCCCATTTCCATTGTGGAATTTCAGGTTGTTGGAGTAATCCTGAAGGTTTCTGATATTCGAATTTTACCTTATAGCAAGTAAGGCATCTACTAACGTACGTGGCAATTTCCGCTTTCATGTTCGGCCACCAATAAAGTTTCTTGAGATCCTGATACATCTTATCAAAACCTGGGTGAATAGAATACTTTGACTTATGCGACTCATGCATAATCAATTCTCGTATCCCGCCAAAAAATGGTACCCACATTCTATCTTTGAAGCATAATACTCCATCTGCTCTCTTTACAAAGCCATTTTCATTTTCGGGCATACCATAAAACTTTTCACTAAGTCGGTTTTCCTCCTTAAGTGCTTCACTTTGTGCCTCGAGTATTTTTTATGGTAAAGGTGAACTGATCGTCATTCCTAATGATCGGACTCTTAAAGGTTTGGGTCTTTCTTTCCGGCTAAGAGCATCAGCCACAATATTGGCTTTTTCCGGATGATACTTAATTTCACAATCATAATCGCTGAGTAATTCCAACCAACGACGTTGTCTCATGTTAAGTTCCTTCTGATCAAGAACATATTGTAAACTCTTGTGGTCCGTAAACACTGTGCACTTTGTACCGTAAAGGTAGTGTCTCCAAATTTTGAGTGCAAAAACTACGACCCCCAACTCAAGATCATGAGTGGTGTAATTCTTCTCATGGACCTTAAGTTGTCGAGAAGCATAAGCTATCACCTTCTCATTTTGCATTAAGACAGCTCCAAGCCCTTTATGTGAAGCATCGCAGTATACAACGAAGTTCTCAATTCCTTCGGGTAGTGCCAAAATTGGCGAACTGCAAAGCTTTTGCTTCAACAACTGAAAAGTAGCTTCTTGTTTCTTTCCCCATTCGTACTTCTTGTTTTTCAGTGTCAACTTGGTCAAAGCTTTAGCTATCTTTGAAAAACCTTCGATGAATCTTCGGTAATACCCGGCGAGTCCTAGAAATTGTCGGATTTCTGTAGGATTTGTTGGAGTAGCCCAATCTTTTACGGCTTCAATCTTTGCAGGATCAACTTGTAATCCTTGACTATCAATGACATGACCAAGAAATTGTACTTTATGGTTCCAAAAATCACACTTCGAAAATTTGGCATACAACTTCTCATTCTTGAGTAGTCCTAAAATCGTTCTTAAATGCCCTTCGTGCTCTTCTTTGCTCTTTGAGTAAATCAATATGTCGTCGATGAACACTATAACAAACTTGTCCAAATACGGTTTACATACCCTATTCATGAGATCCATGAATACTGCAGGTGCATTAGTTAATCCGAACGGAATTACTTGAAACTCATAATGTCCATAACGTGTTCTAAACACTGTTTTCGGGATATTCTCCTCCCGAACTCTAAGTTGATGATAACCTGACCTTAGATCAATCTTTGAGTAGATACTAGAGCCTTGAAACTGATCGAACAAGTTGTCGATTCTGGGGAGTGGGTAACGGTTCTTCACCGTTAACTTGTTCAGCTCTCTATAATCTATACACATTCTGAAGGGTCCATCTTTCTTCTTCACAAACAAGACCGGTGCTCCCCAAGGCGAGGAACTCGGTCTAATGAATCCTTTGTCTAAAAGTTCTTGCAACTGGTTAGACAACTCTTGCATCTCTGATGGTGCTAATTGGTAAGGTGCTCGCGCAATTGGTGCAGCTCCGGGCACTAAGTCAATATGAAATTTTACTTGACGTGCCGGTGGAAGCCCTGGCAAGTCTTCGGGAAAGACTTCAGGAAATTCTCGAACAATTGGTACATCCTCAAGTCGTTTCTCTCCCGACCTCTTCTCGGTTATATGTGCTAAGAAAGCATAACAACCTTTCTTTATGTACTTCTCCGTCATGATGCATGATATAATACTGAGTCTAGTTCCACTTCGTTCCCCATGAATGATCAAAGTTTCGTTGTTGTAAGGAAGATGAACAACTTTTTCATCACAAATGATTCTTGCATGATGTTTGGATAACCAATCCATGCCGATGATGACGTCGAAGCTACCAAGTTCTATGGGCATAAGGTCTGTATTGAAGGGATGATTTAGAAAATTGAGTGTACAACCACGGACAATGGTGTCAGTGCTAATTAAGTTACCATTAGCTAATTCAATGTTGTATAATGTGTCTAATGTGGGAATTGTTCTCTCGCTCTAACCATTGAGCTGAGGATAATAGGTGGTACTCATGTCCTAATAGATTCCATGGGAAGAGTGAAATGATTATGAGAAGTCTAAGGTGAATCGAATAGCTTATGATAGGTATAACTGGAATTGATATCACGTGCCTCATGTCATATTTCAAAATGTTAAGTCTGTCGAAAAGGACCTTATTGAAAAGAATAGATTATGGGTAACAATTGTGATTCCTCACATTTCTCGTTCCAGCGAATGTCATGATTTGAATCTTACTTGCCTAAGGCGTTCAGTCCCCATGACTAAAATGTTTATGGTTTGATTATCGAAGTGTTTCCATGCTCTATGTTGTAAAGTCACAAAACCTTAAATATTTAAGTGATGTAGTATTGTGATTGGTTTTCAAGACTCGTTCCGATATTGAGTGCTTCTAAAATAGTTCATCACTAGATTGTCATCATGTCCGCAAAACATAGATACCAGGTGATACTATACCGAGGAATGTTTGTTCTAATCTCACTTGTAGATGGAAAGTAATAGATTGTCCGATATGTTCAAACCTGTTGTATCTCTTGATATGAAAGTGAGGTTACTTGGAATTTCTAGAGAACACAATGCCTTAGGGGAAGTTTATATCGATATCCTAAATTTAACCAATTTTTCCTTTAAGGAAAACTCATTGTAGGGAAATTCACATATTGTTGAGGCCATGTTTAATGAAATGTTCTGTAGTCTTGATTAGAAGACTTGGTTTCTCCCTATAGTGTTGCTTAGTGTGTATTCGCTTCGTACTAAATCTTGTAACTCGGTCTAGCTAGTATTTTTGAAATGATATAATTTGGCTTTTAATCCAAAAACAGTGGTTCGGAATGTCTCGTCATGTCTTAAGATTTTTGTTGAGCTCTGAAACGTCTTACTATATACTTCTAGTCCTTGTTGGTAGTTCTGAAATCCTTTCATTGTTTTCTTGTATCGAGGAATCCTCCTCATAGATTGTATAGGAAGCCTTTCCTAAAAAGGTCACTCATCAAATTCTAACTTATCGGTTGAGTGAGAGATGAATGGCGTAGGCTTCTATAGAGTGTTAACAAAAAGAAATGTTTATAAATAATTTATCTGATTACAAAGCTTTGCTTTTGAGTGAAGATTGTTTTAAAAGATTTGAAATGATGCTTGTTACTTTCATGACATAATTCTTCCTGAATTATACATAGGTGATCAGGCCATGTATAATTAAGGACAAATGATGTGATGCTTGGTTTAGTTGAAATGGTATTATGTTCCTCCGAAGTTTTAGATGGTATTCAACATTTTGCTTTGTAAGATAATGGCTCAATAATTTTTCAGAATAACATGAAAATCGTTTCGCATGATGGTATTAAATAGTTGATAAAATGACTGAAATCAATTGATAAGTTGGTAATAAAATAACTTGCTTCAAAACTTTATGAAACAACGTTTCTAAGATGGTGATAAAATAGTTCGAAATAAAATCAAGTGAAATAATTTCATGAAATAGTAGCAGAATAACTTGGAATAAAATTTGTTGAATGGTTTGTAGGATACATGGGAGAACCTCATCGAGTAGTAATAGTCTACTAATTGGTAAAGAATAAAGTTGGCCTAACCCCTAGTAAGATAGTGATGTATCGTCGTGAAATGATTGAAAATTAGGCACTTGGAATAAGGAATGAAATAAACAAAGGTTGTGATTATCTTGGAGATAATAAATGATAAAGATTACACTAAATAGAAATGTACTTATTATCTGTTCCTGTTGATGGTCTAATCATGTCTCAAGTGTAGGAGCAGTAGGATGTCTTATAACAACAGCTTTGAAACTCTCACAGTCCTTAAATCTATAAGATAGTGTAGTTTCTGTAGTCTTAGTGATAGATGGTAGTAGTGTGTCGAATCATGCACGCTTCCCTAGCGGCAAATCAAATGTATGGCTAATAGGTCCACTAGGACTAAGCTTGCAAGTCCTACCAAATGGTATGATCTGTCCCAGCCGAATGATAAAAACTGTCCTGATCCTATAGTGAATCAATAGTGATCGTGATGGTGTAGGTGCAACTTTGCCCTCCTCAAAGGGTTCAGTCTCGTCATCTGATGTTATCGATGTTGAATCAACTGATGTAAAAATTGTGATAGGGAATGACAGGGCATTCTCCATGTCAAAGTCTGATGTGAGTATGATGGGATGGGTATCTGAAGTAATTTATGTGCCAATCGATTTTGAAATGAAAGTAACTAACTCGCAAAAAGTGCGTATGAAACCGCATGTATAGTGAATATGCACTTATGATGAAATGATGAGATGCTATGATGATGTAGTTATAGTCTAGGGTCAATGATGCAACCTAGTTCTCTATAACCGAAGCTCTGATGCCAATCTGTCACACCCCCAAATTACCTGTTTTGCAGCGGAATGGAATTCCTGGGGATTGACTGTCATAGCATCACAATCACAGTTATATTGAACGACCTAAAGTGTCGTTTGGAAAACACATCGTTTGATTTAATAAAAACATTCAGAGTTACAAAGATAGGTCCCAAATGAAAGTTACTATTTACGGAAATAAGTTTGGTACAAGTCAAACGATGTTTTAAATATGTATAAATCCATGTGAGACGCGTCGTCACCGCGACTCTATGATATGTCCACATGCATGCCATGAAGTGATTGCCTTAGTTACCTGAAAATACATTGCTAAAAGTGTCAACACAAAGGTTGAGTGAGTTCATAGAGTTGTTGAAAATATATAATACGACTACCACAAGTATAAATTATGTATGACAATGTCGTCACAAAAAAATGTTACAATTGCTTTAAGTCCATGACACCGAAACTAGACTGATCATGATGTTCGCCCCAACAGAGTGTTTGCCAAACAACTCAAATAATGTTATTAAATGAAATGCATCCGTTTAACCAGTTGGAATCCACCAACCCGGATGGAGGAGTCACCCTCGATAGATCTATCCACTCACCCTCGCTTCTATGAAATTAACGGTTCATGTTATATAATAGGGACATTCAATTGGCATGAGGTAACTTAAGCAATGTAATGAATTTGATATACTTGGTATCGTAATAAAAATGATGTGCAATGTATTCTCCCCCGTAGGTTTGAAATAAGTAAAAACTTGAATAAACCGGGGCTATGAAAACTCACTTGATGAATTGATGCGATGACAAAAGTGAGTACACTGAAATGTAGCATGAATCTCAAAACTAACCTATTATAAATGATATGATATGTAATAAGTCATGATGTAATGTTATGCATGCAATTCGAATGATATTTATACCACTTATGAATTTTTGAAAATAATTCTTTTAACGTCTTGACCATTTTTAAATTACTTACATGTATTTACATTGAAATGATATCCGACGATAATCATTTAGTGATTTATTGTGAAATTATAACTTTTCGTCGTAAAATAATGTCGTTGAAATTTCCATGAAAGTGACAAAAACGGCCTCTAAAATCTAGTCGTAAAATGGTGCACGTCGAGCGTTAGGAAACAAACTCAACGGTTTTGGGAAGCTTGTATCATTATCTCAAAGTTTTAGTACATGAGTTTCCATCCTAGAGGTATCGAACATAAAGAAAAACATAGGTTAAGTATGGTACTTATGTCCCAAAATATAGTTTAAGGATGTTTTCGGCAAAGTTTAAGTAAACGTAATTAATTCATTACAACTCCGCTAAACAAACAGTCAGACATTTTGGAAAATATACTTGGCGATCTCACTTTTACTAGCAGACATCATGTTATAAAAAGTATTACGTCAATGTTAAAAACTACCCTCAACATGGTCACTTGTTTGCCGTAATACTTGTCTAATAGAAATATATTAGTTTTTCTTATATAATAAAGTTACGGCAACTTTGTTAAATCGCGTGTAATTTAATCGTTACAAGTCCGTTTTCTACGTTTTATGTGTCCTCGGAATCGTGATAATATATACTAATATATTTTTGATAAGTCGACATATTTTATAACGCTTAAGACTCATTTTTGACTCGTAAAAATTCGAGATTACATGCTGAATTTTCTGTACCAAATATCTTTCGTCGTCAAACTTGAAAAATTCATAACTTCTTCGTTATAGCTCCGTTTTAATCCGTTCAAGCGGCCACGGTTTCGTTTTAAAGTATATTTTCTAAATATTTAGGCTAAATTTTTTTATCTACTGTCGGATTTTCCAGATTTTGAAAATAAGGACAGACCCTTTTGCAAACTTGTCGAAATGAGTTTTTCTCGCGCCAAACCTATTCAAACCCATTCAAAACAACTCCGAAGCTATTCTAATCCTGCCATACACCTTCTTAGGGTGTCATGGTTTCCTAGAAATCACTAAAAATAATATATAACAAGGAGTAATTATAGGATGGATTATATATATATATATATATATATATATATATATATATATATATATATATATATATATATATATATATATATATATATAACACTTAAAAACCTTAAAAAGTGGTATAAACATCACATAACTTGCATGTTTTACTTGTGCATAATAAAAATGAACATAAAAATGAATATGGAAAATAATGATATGTATGAAATGCTTACTAGTAATTGATGAGGTTTATGAGAACAATGGATTTTTCCTAATCACCCTAGGTTTTTATTTCAAAACCTATACAAAGAGTGATACTAGAGTGTTAAATAACTTTGTCTTGAAAAATTATTGTGATGATCCTCCTATGATCCTTGTGGCTGCCGGTTTTAGAGAGAAAACAGAGCAAGAGATATGGTTTTTGATTTTTCACTTTGATATTATTGTGTGTAACTGTTGTTTAATTAGTATAATACATTAAAAGAGTAGACATATTTTGCAAACAAATGTGACTCACCCTCCCTTGTCGACAAGGGAGGTTAGTCATTCACTTATATGTATATATTTTTTTTAAATGTATAATGTAATGTTTATGTATGATTAAATGAAGATAAATGATAAGTTGTAGTCACATTTGAGTATATAGGGTAGCGTTAGTTAAAAATAAATTTTCACGGGTCAAGATAAAATATATTTAGGTCATAAAAATTATAAAAATACATTTCTTGCAAAATTTGAGTGAAATAAGAATAATCGTGTAATATTTAAGAAAATCGTCGTAATTATATAAATATAACAATTTTATATACAAAATAAATTTAAAACACTGGGTAAACTCATAATATTATTTTTATAACTTAATATGAGTATAAAAATATATCGGGATAATTTTTTTGGAAGTAACGGATCAATTATTCAAAATAATTAATCACGCGATAACGTTTATTTAATAAAAGTTATACGTTTAATGTAAAATGCAAAACCATGCATGAACTAATATGATGACAATGATGTTAATGAAATGTAGACTAAAATTAGTCTATATGAAATGTCCTCAATGATATGATCATGAATTCACAGCTAAACCATTACGGTTACGTGAATTTGATACTCGTAAACCTAGTTTACGATAAACGATAAATGGTGAAGCATGAATAATGATTTGAGAAATGACCTGAAAATACAAGTTGTCACAATCTCCTTGACCAAAGCGATTTGATGTATGCGAGTTTTCATGTTTAACTCTATTGATGCGAGTTGTCTTTCATTTACTTAATGCGAGTTGTCCCCTGACACTCAATGTGCGAGTTGTCTCTAGGCACTTGATGAATGCAAGTTGCCTTATGCAACTTGTCTCATGCGTGTTGACGTGTGCGAGTTATTACATGCACTATGACCTATGCGAGTTGTGAAATGCGAGTTGTCCATATCCTTGAGCAAAGCGAGCTGATGTATGCGAGTTGTCCTATACTGGGTATCTTATTTAATATGCGAGTTGTCCATATTGCGAGTTGTATTAACTTACGACTTGCCCTATGCGACTTGTTCATATTATAGATGTTTCCATACGACTTGATCTATCCTTCAAACCTGGTCATTGTATGTTGACTGCATTTTACCATTGTTGTGCTTTTTATGTCTCCACCTTATTCATATCTTGCTTTCTGATGTATGCGTATTTCTTCGTATGCTTTAATCACTTTCTTAGAGTCTATGATATGGGGTGGCTATTTGGTCGATCTAATAACCTTGTCTAACCTAACAAACTTTCCGGATATTGTTGTTGTTGTATGTGTACTCTTCAGATTTCAATGGCAGACACTACGTCCTTTGAGAACCTTGCTACCACTGCACCAACCATTGTTCCTACTGATGAGGAAATACTTCCATTTGTGGAATGGGTGACAATAGCAAAGAGCAACTGCTATGTGGATGTGGATAGAAACCAACCGAATCCAATCTACCGATTAGCTATTGATATTTTGAAGGACACCAACTTCTTTGGAGCTTTAACCATGCGTTGCACAATTCCTTCCATTTACCTTCAACAATTCTGGAATACAGTAACATGGGACAAGATCATTGCTACATACTCGTGTAAACTTGAAGACAAGTGGTATGACATCTCCACTGAGACACTTAGGGATTCCCTTCAAATCACTCCAAGAGACCCCTCAAATCCATTTGTCGCTCCACCCACTACTGAAGAACTAATGGAGTTTGTTGATGAATTAGGATATCCAGAAAACTAACGAGGGTCTCAGCATTCATCAACACAGAAGTGTATCAACCATGGAGAGCCATTGTTACGATTCTCAACCTATGCTTAACTGGTAAAACTTCAGGGCAGGACAGAGAAAGAGCTCCTATTCTTCAAATCTTGTGGGGGTTGGTTAAGAGGAAAAGCATCGATTTTGCGGAACGTATTTAGGAAGAATTCTCCTTGTATTTGGACACATTCATCACTGACAGAAAAAATTCTATGAATAAAGTCAAAGGAAAGAAAGGCCTAGGCAAGAGAGTGATTCCTAGCATTAGGTTTTCAAAGCTCATTATCCAGCATCTGCAGCGGACTCATCAGTTTACTCCCAGAAGTGAGTCAGCTCTCCATGAAGCCGGTGATGAATTCATTATTGGCAACTTGAAATATGTTGCCAAAGGACAGAACAAAGAAGTCTTTAGAATGCCAATCCCTAAAGATCTTCTCACTGAAAGAATTAAGAAAGCAGATTATTTCAAGAAATACATGAAGAAGGTCTCATGCACAACCGATGATGACTCTCCAAATCCTACTCTCACTCAACCCAAATCCAAACAATCTGATTTCACCTACGCAAGTCTTCCCAAGAAGAAGAAGAGACTTGATAGATCAGTATCTGCTGACTCTCCGTCTGAAAAGCAAAAAAGGAGAAGGAGAGACGCTGGAAAGGGAAAAGATAAAGGGTCCAAGGTACTTGAGAGAGAGATGAGATTAATGGATGAAGATGATGCTGCATTGCAACAAGGAATCCAACAGAGCCTGGAAAGTCTTGACATGCCTCAAAGACAACCAGTGGGAGGGGTCATGATACGAGAACCCGAGTCAGCACCACGTTAAACCACTCCCGTTGCACAGGGGAAAGGCAAAGGAATTGCTGGAGAAGAAGCTGAACAAGTAGCTCAGATGTTGTTGACCATTTCCACTCCGACTCCAAAAACATCAACGCAATTTGAGCTCAAGAAAAGAAGCGTTGAATCATCTGTTAATACAAATAAGCCGTAAAAACGTTTATTTATATTTTACGATCTTCTAATGTTTTGTCGATAACAAACGTAAAATCATATTAACGAAACAAATAAAATACGTAAATGGTTTGAACTAATAGTTTTTAACATATTCACATTTTCACATAAAACACTAAAACAAGTATAAGTGATTTTATGATTTAAGTAATACATATGTACAACAACTAGTGTTTACATATTTGGATAAAATATACACATAACTAGTATGTAGTATATTGGGTAATATAAATGGGTAGAAACTTAAGTATCACAACCCATTGGGCAAATACATTGAATGTAGTTGGGTATAACCCAAAGCCCATAACCCATGGATCTTGACCCATAACCCATTGCATGACATCATGCTTATATCATACATGGATAATATCCATAACCCATGGATCAACCCATACCCAAGTGACTAAGTGCATTGCACTCAAAGATACATTGTATCTAGCCAAAGATCCATGGTTCAACCCATGACCCATGACCCATAACCAAAATACCCATGGGCAAAGAGGAGTATTCCACGGATCCCTAGCTTAATGCTAGCCGGATCCCTTGTGGTAGGGATTCGTGGGATCCGGGGAACTGTAGGATTTTCCTCTATAAATAGTGAGCCATTTCTTCATTATTTCAAACCCCTTTCCAACACACTTTCTCCGCTAAGTTAAATCTCACTAACCTTAGATCCAAGAGATCTATGTTTGTAGTTTTGTTTTTGTGTGATCTTTTAGGTTCCTCTTAAAGGCAAGATCACCACCTTTGAAGTGGAGCAAGCTCAAGTCCATGAGTTGCCATGCTTCCTCATCATCAAGGCTACTGAAGTCTTCTTGTTGATGATTCCTTTGTTTCTTCAAAGAAGTGTAGTGTTGAAGACATTATTGAAAGATGTCTCAAGTGTCAAGACGAAGATATTAGTGAAGGGTATCTATCGTCTATAGCATAAGAACTTGTGGTAGGTGCTTAGAAGTCAAGACAAGAAGCATTAGTGAAAGGTGCTTAGAAGTCAAGACTTGAAGCATTAGTGAAAGGAGCTTAGAAGTGAAGACACAAGACATTAGTGAAAGGTGTCTTGTAGATCTAGTCAAAGTCATTAGTGAAAGGTGCCTTAGATGTACATTCGATATGGTGTGTTTCGATGTACTAGATAGACTAGCATTAGATCCAAGGATATTGATGTCCTTGATGATGTTGTAAAGGAGTAGATCTCCTTTGGGATTAGTCGTTGGTGTAGTGTGGTAGTAGTTCCTCCATTGCAATGGAACTAGGTGCTTAGCCTAGTACCTAATAAAGGGTAGGCGGCGTTGTGAAGGTGTAGTTCATCTTGGAGTGAAAGAACTATTTACTTAGCCTAGTACCTTATAAAGGGTATGCGACGTTGTGTAGGTTTGGTTCACCTTGGAGTGAAAGAACCCGGTGGTTAGCCTAGCACCGAAAAAAGGGTAGGCGACGTTGTGAAGGCTTCTCCGCCATAAGGAGATTAGTGTAGTGTTTACGAACTCTCGAGTAGGTGACTCGGGGAGTGGAGTAGGGCAAGGAAGGTGTCCTTGTAGATGAACCACTATAAATACTCGTGTTGTGGTTTTGTGCTTCTTACTCTTATCTTTTCATTACATATCTTTATATGCTTGTTTATCAACATCCAACACACACAACCAAATAGATTGACATAAGTCGATCTAAATAGTTTAAAAGGAAGTTTTAATTGGTAAAACTATTCAACCCCCCTTCTAGTTTTCCACAATTGGTATCAGAGCTTCGTTACCAAGTTTCTTGAAGTATATTGTACTTTAAAAACTTGATACGATCCATGGTTAATTGAAAACTACAAAGAAGGTTTTTTATAAAAACAAACACCATGTCTTTTAAAACTATATGTTTGGATGTTGATTTGATAACAACATTTTTTCCCTATTTATTTTTTCATTTAATTGCACTAATCCTCTTTGTCATGTTGATTAGTCAAAGCTCATACCCACCAAGCTTTGGGAGTCGCTTGGTAACAAGAATACCTTCCTTAAGAAGGTATCTTAAACGCAAAGGAGCAGGAATAGTCTAAGTGACATTTGCTGTGTCATTTGTAAAGACATTCCTAAGTGCGCTAGAGGTATGATTTTCTTTTTACTTTACTTGATAATTAAGTATACCTATTTAGGTATTTATATGATTATCTTTTGTGCAAATTACATGTTTTACATGAAGCTTCATTAGGAAGCCATTTTCTTACATACGTGTCTTATTTCTCATCTAAAGTCATGGTATATAAAACTTATGTTTTGTTTTCTTTTAATCCCATAATAAAACAAAACACGAATTTCAAAAATTCCTCCTTCCCCATAAATACTCTCATCGTCGACCACTTTATCAAACCCCACTTTTTCAAATCTTCCAATTTCAAAAATTTCATCTCACTCAAAAACTTCATCTTCCTCCTCATTCCATCTCAACCGAAACCAAGAAGATCCGTCATCAACATGGTTTACATCGCACTCGTGCTCATCACCTTAACACTCATCGCACTTGTGTTCCCTATGATGAAGTTCACATATGGAGACATTTACTTTGTTTTGTTAATCTACATTGGGATCATATACCCAATCCTTTGTTTCATCCTTAGCATTGAAATGCAATATTACTAATAATCTTGTTATCTTTGTTATTATTTATTTTCTTGTGATTTATATGTTTCATATTCCTTCGTGATACATTAGAAGTCATGCGTACATGCTAAAAGAAAATGTAGGATAAAACACTTCTCGTGGTATAAAAATGTAAAACCTATGTTTTTATCAAATCTGTTTCTGTTACTACAGATCCACGGATCCCGTAAGTTGTACTAGCCGGATCCCTTTTGAAAAGGAACCGTGGGATCCATCCTACTGGAAAACAGTTTTTCATGCAAATTAAAAACCATTTTTCTTCTAAAAGTAATACTCCACTAGAATGTCAAAACCATAAGTGAGTCAAGTGTCTTTCTTGTTTAAAAAACCATTGTTAATAAAAATCTAATAAAAACATTAGATAATCATAGGTTGACCATAAACATCACCTCTTATTAACCCATCACTTCTATAGGTTCAACTATGATGCATGAATACGAGTTTGATTTTTCACTCACTAGCGTCTACACTCCTAACATCTCTCTTGAGCCCAACACACCTGGCAATCATATCCGTGGGTTCAACAATCTCGAAACCTGACACTTCCATGAAGGACGTATTATAGACACCTCTCTACAATTCGAAGAAGCTATCAATACCTCCTTCCGAGCCATAGGACTAGAATGTCTTCTTGAAATCAATGAGAAGATATGTCCAAGGTTCATAATGGAATTCTTCCGTCAAGTCAAACTCGTTCGTAACGAGGATCGCTCTCTATCTCTTTGGTTTTATATCAAAGACCAAAAGTTCACTCTAACCCTTGGGAATTTTGCTCACATCCTCCGGATTCCAAATCATGGACAATGTGCCTTCACCGAAGATTGGTCTCTTGATTCTCTCTTCAACTTTCGTGAAGAAAATAGCCCATATTGTTCACACATACCCTCTCCGGAAGATTTAAATCGCATAATATGCAAACCTCGACCATATTACTCTGATCCAAACATTATCTTTACAAGGGATATCCGAGAAGAGTACAAGCCTCTTGCACTCATCCTACGTGAAAATGTTTGGAGCCTTAGGGGAAATCGAGAAATTCTTCCCGCTTGTTGTGCTCACATGTTGTACTGTTTGCTAACACAACAACCATACAATCTCGCCTACTTCTTCGCAAGGCGAATTGCAAATCTTCAAGGCTCCAAGAATAAACTCATCCCTTATGAAATGTTCTTGACACGCCTCTATCATAATGTTATGCACTTCCATCCTCAATTTCAAAGTCCGTTGTATGTACTTGTGAACAAGAAGATGGAACCACTAAACATATCTCTCATAAAGACTGATAACGCTACACGCGTCGTTCGGGGTCAAAGGAACTTCCTTTTCGTCAAGCAAGTTTTTCAACACCCTAGGTAGTGAACCTAATCGTTGTAGTGTAGTATTAGGGTAAGCCACGGGGATTGATATCGTTCTCTAGGGGAATAGGAATGCTAGTGAGAAGTTACTACGCTAAGGTTGGGGTTGAGGAAGATTATTTTTTATCTTTTTATATTTTTTAAGGAAAGGAAAGGTACGAATCTCGGGGTTTGGATTTGGGGGGTTGGTATTGCTACCGATTACTCTACTTATCTAATTATCTAATCTAAGGTGTATGTAGTCTATGTCTAATTATTGTGTGCTCGTATGATAGTTTAAAGATGTGTTTACTTAGGTTTTACTACTCCTTAATTATCTCCTATTGGTGGTTGAATTGTCAAGTCCTCATTCTTAGTTGCGTTCTGTGTCTAAGGTTGTAGGGTATGCGTTTCTCCCTAACTCTTTGAACTTACCAAAGGGTCTCGTCTGCAAAAACCCACTAGGGATAATAAACTCTTACTCTAAGGCACTCTTTGGATGGTTTAGCTTACAACTACTCAAGGAGTTATATTCTAAGGTTCACAAAGATTTAATCAAGCATTAAGTACACAACGAATGACCTATCGCATTACTAGATCATTAATCAACTAAGATAAGAGACAACCAATCAATATTCAATAATTAAGTTTCATATTCCCTAAGCAAACACACAAGTAAATTAGCCGGACATGAAGAACATGCAAGCATACACACAAATAATCAAAGACATAATTGTATTAATGAAGTAAAACACTTATCTTGATGTAAGATAGGGTTTGGAACCCTAAAATACTGTACAAGACAGCCTTGGTTCGGTTTAGGTTTTTACTCCAAAAGACTACACACCAATACTGAAAAATTCGGATTCTATATATAAGATTACACATGCGACAGCGTCACCTTATGTTTTTTGACGCCGTCGTGTCGCCGTCATTAGGGTTTCGTCTTGGCCATGTTAGACTTGCGACGGAGTCACCTTATGCTTGTGACGCCGTCCTCTTCAGCTTCTGACGCCGTCTGGATTGCATCTAGGCCGTCTGAGTTGCGACGGCCTACTCTTTTATAACTTGACGTCGTCACTTGAAAATAGGAGTTTTGGCTTCTGTCCCGTCACAAAATCCTCCGACGGCGTCGCGTATAAGCTGTGACGCCGTCACCTTATGTTTTCAGCAGCTTTGAGTGTCTTGATTCTGACTTTGGCCATTTTCTTCGTATATTCGCGCCTTTTCGTCCAAATAAGTGCCATTCGAGCATTTTGCCTTCAAGAGACCTAAAAAGTGAAAAGGAACGATATTAAGCAATAACGGATACAAAAGTGATCAAATAAGGGCTTAAATGACCCCTCAAAAAGGTACCTTTTAAAACCTTATCAAATATCCCTACACTTGGTATTTGCTTGTCCTCAAGCAAATGTGCTTTTAGCCAATTAATTTATAAGTTAGGGGTCATGAAGCATTGGTTTAAAACAATCCACAACACATATAAGCCCCGCAAAAGTCATAACAAGCACGGAAATCACATACTAGCACCTCACATGGGGTGTTTGGATACTCACATCTCTCTCGGGTGTATATGAAATATAACAAATTGGAAATGGAAGATAAACACTCATTAACCGGTCCTAGTACATAGATTACCATAGGCTTGAGAATAGATCAAACCTCCATTGCTTTGGCGTAAGCACCTAGGAAAGACTATCAAAAAGGTCTTTAAAGGGTTGTAACGTTAGGCTTACGGTAGGGAAACAAAGGGTTTGGTGGGGTAGGCTATATAGTGGAGGCAAGTCAAAAATCTCTATGTTAAATGCATACGAAGAATGGCGTTTCTTAGCGAAGACTCGACACTCTAAACTCTAGCTAACTGAAATAAACAAACATAAATTTAAAGGATAGATGTAGGATGGTAGCCCTTATGTTTTTGTTTTTGTTTTTTTTTTTCACTCTATTTTTTTTCCTTTCTCTTTTTCTCTCTTTTTTTTTTATTTTTTATTTTTTTTTTTTTATTTTTTTTTTTTTGTATACACTTTTACTCTACCATCCTCTATGGTAACATCAAAATGATAGGGATTTATAGGCACATCCCTACACTTGAGTTTTTATTACTCTAACACTAATTTGACCTGTGACACCCCAAGAAATTAACCACACAATTAGCAAAGGTAAACCTTGATCAACGATAACTACGGGATATTTTTCTTTTGAAATAACTTTCGACATGTCCTCATGTGGCATAATTTACGAAGAATTCAAAACCGACAAGAAAAAAATATATTTTTTTATTCCCTCTGACCTCGATAATAAAAATCTCGTAAAATAAATATATAATAAACTTTTATATATTTATTTTCTACCGGGTCTCTAAGCCCAACACTACCCGACCTCTATTCATTGTCTTTTAGGCTCCCGTCTTAACGCAAGCCCAACCCAACACCCCTTTAATTTTGTTGGGCCTAGCCTTTTATTTCTCAAAACCAAGTGCACCCTCTTCATGTTTTGTAATGTGATCAAGAAACAATTCAAACAAAAACGCAACACTTCCCATTAACCTTTGGGCCATATACCTGCATGCGTGAAGTTTGAAATGAAATGTGGAAGTTCTATGTTTCTGTGTCCTATGTGAAACATAAGCAAACACCAAAGACAAATTCAACCTTTGATACCATGCGTTTGCATGTGTGAAATCAAAGGAGATAAGTCTTTTCTCTCTTCACTTGTGCAGTCATCGAAACCAAGACAAAAGCAAAACAAAACCTTTACCTTAGTCACATGTTACTTGCATGTAGATGTAGAAAGAAAAGATACGAGACCCTAACCTAAGCTAAGCATCAAATTCTAAATTGTATAATACAAAAATGGCAAGACCAGTACTATGTTTCATGTTTCTATGATAATCGAACCATAACAAAACTCAAACCAAATTTCACCCTTGGTCCTTTAGTTCATGCATGTGTAAAGGGGAAACACAAAGGACCTATCAAGCTACTAGTAACCTAAATAGGACAAGGCACACCATTCTTTTTGACTTCACCTTACGTGTATAATAGAAAGGCATCATTTGACTTCACCTATTTGCATGAGACTCAACCCAAGAAATGTCATTTCTTCTTTTCTTGCTTCTGTGAACCAACCGAATACAACAAGCCAACACATCAACTTCTGTATTATTTTAGATAAAGCATGCGTATGGTGTGTAGGATCTTAGGAGTCAAACAACTAATACCCTAGCCATTTAAAATATTACCTAGGCACACTTTCTTTTCTTTCTCTTCTATTAGACGCAAACCACAAGGAACCAAAGCACCCTAACTACCTATTTTAACAAGTTGACTTGCTTTTGACTTCTATAACCACTAGATCATATGTTTCTTGGTCTCATGTTGATTCGACCACACCAAGCGTGCCCATTAAGCTAGCTGCAAAAGCCAAGCGTGCCTTGACCCTTCACATCCTTTGTTGGAACTAAACTAAGAAGCAAATATAATATTTGTAATACCATGCATGTTCGTCACTCCTATATAACTAGCTCATACTCTTAAAACATCCTTAAACATTCTTCTCACAAACAAACGTCCACTGTGGAAAAGTTGGAACAAAAGAAAAACAAAGTCGCAAGGCTTGGTCGTTTACTTGGGTACAAGGAGAATACTTGAGTCACTTGGGTCACGTTCATTTCGCTTCAAACCTTGTCACCACCCTTTGGGTGTCGTAAGTTCTCGCTTCCATTTCATTCGTATCGTTTTAACTTTCATATCACACATAAATATATAGGATATATATGGATCGACTATACGAAACGTTTGTATGATAACGAAAACCATAAAACATGATAACCCAAGAACAAACATTTCACATATATTAATAAGCTCATAATAAGCTAATAGTAAGCTTTTATAAAAGTTTAGTAAGCTTTGTAAGTCGAAAAGTATAAAATGGACTAAGTTTGCAAAACATAAAGGGTTCGGGTAAGAAATGAATATTTTAGAAAACATAAAGGGATGTTTTGTACGTTATATTGCATGCATGAAAAGCCAAGGGTAGGTTTTGTAAGTTTTTGAAAGATAAAGATCACTTTTGTACATATTACGCATGCATGGTAAAGTTCGAGGTATAAATGGTAAATATAGCAAACTTACTTTAAAATGAAATAGAAGTTTTAGTGTTAAAAATATAACCTTTGAAACTTGGGGGCTAAAAGTGTAAAATTGACTTTTGAAAGTATTTTACCAAAACAGTTTCAACAAGAGACTAAAATTGGCAATTCTGAAAACCATGAGTATGAGACACTTTTGGGTACAAAGTGTCATTTTTCTAAAGTTTAGGGGTTAAACTTGTACTTTTTGTAACTTGAGGGTAAAAAGTGTAAAATTGAGAAAAGGTTTAGAAAACTTGTAAACTTATCACGACTCCGTAAAAACAAGTATTTTGATGATCTAAGTTTATAACGAGAAGTATTATGTCGATAATACACTAAACTTATATATATAAAATTATAAGAATATAATTTTATGAAATCGTTATTCGATATCGACGCATCTTGATAGTAAATAAACTAAAATACTTGACAACGTCGTTATTTTCATAAATCGACAACGGGGAATGATTCACTTATGCGTAAGTGATGATCTTTGATAGATATCAAACTAAGGCAATGTAGCAAGTAAAATTTACTTAAAACGTTAAGCACGCACGCACACTATTGGATTGGACAATCCAATGATCTATTGAATAAGAATATTCAATGCTCTATTATTTTGGTCGCGAACCAAAATGCTCATTTACTGAGACTCGCCATCTCATCATTTTTAGGTTTCGGTTTGGAACCTCCGCTACATTGTGCTTGACCTATTTGTGCGTGTTCATCAAGGTGAGTTCATAGCCCCACTTTTACTCTTTGAACTATTTTATAAACTCTTTGGGGGAGATACATGCTATAAACTAGAACAAAAGTCTTTTCTTAAAATGCATGCTTGCATGATTAATATTATTATTATAGCCTAAGTTGCCTGCCAAAAGTCCCCTTCATCATGAACCATTAATCACTTGCGAGTGAACGCAAATATTGTGGATAGTACTATGGGAATTGACGACCTCGACTCGGTTATCGAAAATAACCGGGGCGCACTATATTTGGTATCTCTATGTAATTGGCTATTACAGCTTGGGGGCAATTTTATTTACTTACACCAGTATTTAGGTGTATGCAGTTAGTATTGGTTTCATGAGCTTGGTGCATAATAATAATCTCTGTTTTCTATGGTAATTGTCTTCGAAGCAATTATCATCTCTTATTTGTGTTCAACTATTTACTAAACCTATGAATATCACTCAACCGTTGTGTTGATCTTTTTAAGCATGTTTATCTCAGGTATTAAAAAGGCGATAGCTAACTCTGGAGGCGTTTGGGCATTGGCATGGCATGGTCATAGATGACTCTGATTTACATATGGGGACCACATTCTGTAAATGGGCAATTTTTCCGCAACAATTCAATTTTGAAAACTTTGTTTTACTACAATAAATGAAATATTTTACGAAAAAGCTATTATTTTTCGCTGGTGTTATGATCCAACTGAGTAGCATCCCAAAAACTTTTTCTTCCGCTGCAAACCATTTTTGGGGGTGTTACATGACCCGGATTGAAAAGATCAAAACACTTGGGGTACATTATTATGCAAACAAAGGGAATTTGAATTTAACGTTCCCTTCCCGTCATTTCATAAACTTTAACTTTTCCCATGAATCCCAATCGTCCCAAAACTGTATACAAAGGATATGACTCGACTTAGCAACTCATGCAAGCAACCAGATAATTGAACTAAGGGTTTAGGGTGATAACAATAATGCACTAAAAGTGAGTGCATACAGGGTAGGCTAAGGCGATTTGGGTGTATGTTTGGGGGTGGGGTGTAAACAATGCTCTTCATTGATATTTCGGAAAAACCAAAACATCATGAGAACCGCGAAAAGGATAGGCTCAGAGGGGTTAACTAGGGGTATCGTGTACTAAAGATGAGTACAACGCAAACAGTGTGGGGGAATTACTCAACCAATGTGGAAAAAGTAATTATATTACGGGTATCAAACAAGGGTTATCCTAATGCCTCTTATCATTTAGTTATTCCTAACTACACAAGTGCAGTCTTACTAGCGATCTCGGGATGCATCACAAAACAAGTTCTAGAATCTATTATACTACCGGTTCACACACTAAGCATTAAAGATGAATGCTTTAATTCCTACTAATCTAAGGGCGATCCTCACATTTTGGGTGGAATTTAGGTGGTAAAGGGTTTTTGTGCTAGTCATGCAACTTTCTATCCGTGAGACGCTTTTGTTAAAACTAATGGCCCACTCCTATATGTCATGAAAAATTTTAAATTTGGTGCCAAAATTACCCTAACCGACATATTCTCATGATTTATTACACAAATACAGTTGGACAAAGCAAATATTTAAGGATAAGCATAGTTTCAAAGTTTCCGTTTTATTTTCCCTCCCTACACTTAAAATGAACATTGTCCCCAATGTTCCCCGAAAGTATCAAAGTTATGATAATGGAAGGTAATTAAAAACGAAAGAAACTAGTACTCCCCTGATTAGCTCGGTAGGATCCGTGTGTGAAGTACTGGTTAAATCCTTTCCAAGAAGAATTTATGCGTGAAAAGCTCCTTTCAATCTTATGTAACTTCTTCTTGATAAATTAAACCTGCACACTTGAAGAAAACAAACGAAACCTTCGCGTAAAATCGGCGGTAATAATATATATAAGAATCGATTTAAACTAGGATACAATGCTTGTGTAATGGATGTTTTGATACGCTTACGCAGCGCGTTCGGGGTCAAAGGAACTTCCTTTTCGTCGAGCAAGTTTTTCAACACCCTAGGCAGTGAACCTAATCGTTGTAGTGTAGTATTAGGGTAAGCCACGGGTATTGATATCGTTCTCTAGGGGAATAGGAATGCTAGTGAGAAGTTACTACGCTAAGGTTGAGGTTGAGGAAGATTATTTTTTATCTTTTTTATGTTTTTTTAGGAAATTGAAAGGTATGAATCTCGGGTATTGGATTTGGGGGGGGGGGGGGGTTGGTATTTCTACCGATTACTCTACTATTATCTAATTATCTAAACTAAGGTGGTGGTAGTCTATGTCTAATTAATGTGTGCTCGTATGATAGTTTAAAGATGTGTTTACTTAGGTTTTACTACTCCTTAATTATCTCTTATTGATGTATGAGTTGTCACGTCTTATTCTTAGTTGCGTTGTGTGTCTAAGGTTGTAGGGTATGCGTTTCTACCTAACTCTTTGAACTTACCAAAGGGTCTCGTCTACAAAACCCGCTAGGGATAATAAACTCTTACTCTAAGGCACTCTTTGGATGGTTTAGCTTACAACTACTCAGGTAATTATATTCTAAGGTTCACAAAGATGAATCAAGCATTAAGTACACAACGAATGACCTATCGTATTACTAGATCATTAATCAACTAAGATAAGAAACAACCAATCAATATTTAATAATTAAGTTTCATATTCCCTAAGCAAACATACAAATAAATTAGCCGGACATGGAGAACATGCAAGCATACACACAAATAATCAAAGACATAATTGAATTGATGAAGTAAATACTTATCTTGATGTAAGATACGGTTTGAAACCCTAAAATACTGTACAAGACACCATTGGTTCGGTTTTTGGTTTTTACTCCACAAAAAGACTCTCTTAAAACTGAAAAATTCGGATTCTATATATAATATTACATATGCGACGGCGTCACCTTATGTTTTGTGACGCCGTCGTGTCGCCGTCATTAGGGTTTCGTCTTGGCCACGTTAACCTTGCGACGGATTCACCTTATGTCTGTGACGCCGCCCTCTTCAGCTTCTGACGTTGTCTGGATTGAATCTAGGCCGTCTGAGTAGCAACAGCCTACTCTTTTAAAGCCCGATGTCGTCACTTGAAAATAGGGTATTTGGCTACTGTATCATCACAAAAATCCTCCGACGGCGTCGAACTTAACACCTGACGCCGTCGCCTTCTGTTTTCAGCAGCTTTGAGTGTCTCGATTCTGACTTTGGCCATTTTCTTCGTATATTCGCGCCTTTTCGTCCAAATAAGTGCCATTCCAGCATTTTGCCTTCAAGAGACCTAAAAAGTGAAAAGGAACGATATTAAGCAATAACGGATACAAAAGTGATCAAATAAGGACTTAAACGACCCCTCAAAATGGTACCTTTTAAAACCTTATCAAATATCCCTACACTTGTTATTTGCTTGTCCTCAAGCAAATGTGCTTTTAGCCAATTAATTTATAAGTTAGGGGTCATGAAGCATTGATTTAAAATGGTCCACAACACATATAAGCCCCGCAAAAGTCATAACAAGCACGGAAATTATGTACTAGCACCTCACATGGGGTGTTTGGATACTCACATCTCTCTCGGGTGTATATATGAAATATAACAAATAGGAAATGGAAGATAAACACTCATTAACCGGTCCTAGTACATAGATTACCATAGGCTTGAGAATAGATCAAACCTCCATCGCTTTGGCGTAAGCACCTAGGAAAGACTATCAAAGAGGTCTTTTAAAGGGTTGTAATGTTAGGCTTACGGTAGGGAAACAAGGGTTTGGTGGGATAGGCTATTTAGTGGTGGCTAGTCAAAAATCTCTATGTTAAATGCATACGAAGAATGGCGTTGCTAAGCCAAGACTCGACACTCTAAAACATAAATTTAAATGATAGATGTAGGATGGTAGCCCGTATGTTTTTTTTTTTTTTTTTTTTTTTTTTTTTTTTTTTTTTTTACACTCTATTTTTTTTCTTTTTCTCTTTTTCTATTTTTTTTTCGATTTTTTTTTCACATACACTTTTACTCTACCATCCCCTACGGTAACATCAAAATGATAGGGATTTATAGGCATATCCTACACTTGATTTTTTATTACTCTAACACTAATTTGACCTGAATTGAAAAGATCAAAACACTTGGGGTACATTATTATGCAAACAAAGGGAATTTGAATTTAACGTTCCCTTCCCGTCATTTCATAAACTTTAACTTTTCCCATGAATCCCAATCGTCCCAAAACTGTATACAAAGGATATGACTCGACTTAGCAACTCATGCAAGCAACCAGATAATTGAACTAAGGGTTTAGGGTGATAACAAAAATTTGCACTAAAAGTGAGTGCATAAGGGGTAGGCTAAGGCGATTTGGGTGTATATTTGGGGGTGGGGTATAAACAATGCTCTTCATTGGTATTCCGGAAAAACCGAAACATCACGAGAACCGTGAAAAGGAAAGGCTCTGAGGGGTTAACTAGGGGTATCGTGTACTAAAGATGAGTACAACGCAAAGGGTGTGGGGGAATTACTCAACCGATGTGGAAGAAGTAATTATATTACGGGTATCAAACAAGGGTTATCCTAATGCCTCTTATCATTTAGTTATTCCTAACTACACAAGTGTAGTCTCACTTGCGATCTCGGAATGCATCACAAAACAAGTTCTAGAATCTAATATACTACCGGTTCACACTCTAAGCATTAAAGATGAATGCTTTAATTCCTACTAATCTAAGGGAGATCCTCACATTTTGGGTGGAATTTGGGTGGTAAAGGGTTTTTGTGCTAGTCATGCAACTTCCTATCCGTGAGACGCTTTTGTTAAGACTAATGGCCCACTCCTATATGTCATGAAAAAATTTAAATTTAGTGCCGAAATTACCCTAACCGACATTTTCTCATGGTTTATTACACAATCACAATTTGGACAAAGCAAATAATCAAGGATAAGCATAGTTTCAAAGTTCCCGTTTTATTTTCCCTCCCTACACTTAAAATGAACATTGTCCCCAATGTTCCCCGAAAGTATCAAAGTTATGATAAAAGAAGGTAATCAAAAACAAAAGAAACTAATACTCCCCTGATTAGCTCGGTAGGATCCGTGTAAAATGGTGGTTAAATCCTTTCCAAGAAGAATTTATGCGTGAAAATCTCCTCAATCTTATGTAACTTCTTCTTGATAAACTAAACCTGCACACTTGAAGAAAACAAACGAAACCTTCGCGTAAAATCGGCGGTAATAATATATTTAAGACTCGATTTAAACTAGGATATAATGCTTGTGGAATGGATGTTTACAGAATTTCTAAGAAAATTAATACCTGGAAAATTCCAAAAAATTATAAGTAGCTCAGAAAACGAGAAAAAGTGATCTGATGTTTTTACTCCTTCCTGACGCCGTCAGGTTGCAATCCTGACGCCGTCAGGTTATCCTGACAAAAACTGTTCTGCGATTTTCTGAAAAAATTCTGGAAAATTTACATCTTTAGAATCTGGAAAAATTTCTGCAAAAACATCCATTATGACTCGATACAAGCATTTGACTCTAACAAACAAACATATATATCTTTTAGTTAATTGTTATTCTCATGTTTACGTTTCTTTTGAAAACGTGTGTAATCCTCCCTACACTTATCCCTTATGTAAAATACCTTTATATGCAATTAAGACAAGGTTAAAAACAAAATAAAGCATTTTTACAAATTTAAACATGAGGATAAACAATTAATAAAAGATATATGACACTAACAAGCAAACAATTAAGCATGGGTTGCCTCCCACGAAGCGCTTTTCTTTATTTAAGAGTCTTGTAGCTAGACTCGTAGTCGTGCTCCTACGTTTTCCTCCTCTTAGAAGCCCATTCAATTATCTTAAATCTGTTCTCATCACGAATATATTCAGGGCCCAATTCTAGACAGGCGGTATAGAGAACCTTGTCCTTCCAATCAACTTCAAAGGCCGGAATGCTATCTACATCTAACTCATCAATGCCCTCAAACCTCTTATTTTTGCAGGGCATTATATATTTGACACATTCGGTCTCATTCGTGAAATTGACTATTCCTTCCTCTTGATCATAAACCATCTTAGAGTCCTCAATAAATGGTCTCCCAAGTATCACATCTCCTAAAACTCCATCAATAATGCCTTTCACATTTTCTAGGATCATGAAATCACACCTATATGTGAAGTTCCCTACAAAGACATGCAATCCCTTAACCCTCCCAACATAGTTACTCACTTTCCTAGGGTAAAAGGGGTCCCTCATAGGTCCTAAATTTTCTCTCATGATCCAATTGTAGTAGAGCCTAGACATTATGTTCATGGGTGCTTTATAATCTATGTAAGTGTGATCCCTATATAAGTAACCAATCATGCACGGTATTTCGAAAGGCGGTCGCGGGAAGTTAACTACATTATAGTGATAAGCAGTTTCCTTTCCATTAGGGTATGAATTGAAATACTCCCTAAGTTCCTCCTCCTCCTTACTTCCGTCCATAATCTCCAAAACCTTATAATCTCCTTCTACAATTTCATCTTCTGAATCACTTGAGGTTGAATCACTATCTAAGGTACCAGTGGATTCCTCAAGGGCTTTTTCAAGTGCATTTTCAATTACCCTATTAAGTTTCTTAAGCTCTCCAATTTCACTAACAATACGAGCTCGGAGTTGGTTGGCAAAAGTTGGATCGAGTGGTGGGTGTTTATTTGATGGGGAGTTGTTGCTTGGTGGTTTATCACCTTCCATGATGAAAAGTGATGGGGTTACGAACCAAGGTCACGAAGAAGGGGGATAGACTAAGAGAAAGCTAAAAATGAGAAAAAAGTTTACTTGATAGGAATCAAGCAAAGAACCTAAACGAGGTGGACTACTAACTAGCTATTCTATTCCCCGGCAGCGGCGCCAAAAACTTGATACGCTTACGCAGCGCGTTCGGGGTCAAAGGAACTTCCTTTTTGTCGAGCAAGTTTTTCAACACCCTAGGCAGTGAACCTAATTGTTGTAGTGTAGTATTAAGGTAAGCCACGGGTATTGATATCATTCTCTAGGGGAATAGGAATGCTAGTGAGAAGTTACTACGCTAAGGTTGAGGTTGAGGAAGATTATTTTTTATCTTTTTTATGTTTTTTTAGGAAATTGAAAGGTACGAATCTCGGGTATTGGATTTGGGGGGAGTTGGTATTTCTACCGATTACTCTACTATTATCTAATTATCTAAACTAAGGTGGTGGTAGTCTATGTCTAATTAATGTGTGCTCGTATGATAGTTTAAAGATGTGTTTACTTAGGTTTTACTACTCCTTAATTATCTCCTATTGATGGTTGAGTTGTCACGTCTTATTCTTAGTTGCGTTGTGTGTCTAAGGTTGTAGGGTATGCGTTTCTCCCTAACTCTTTGAACTTACCAAAGGGTCTCGTCTACAAAACCCACTAGGGATAATAAACTCTTACTCTAAGGCACTCTTTGGATGGTTTAGCTTACAACTACTCAGGTAATTATATTCTAGGGTTCACAAAGATGAATCAAGCATTAAGTACACAACGAATGACCTATCACATTACTAGATCATTAATCAACTAATATAAGAAACAACCAATCAATATTTAATAATTAAGTTTCATATTCCCTAAGCAAACACACAAATAAATTAGTCGGACATGGAGAACATGCAAGCATACACACAAATAATCAAAGACATAATTGAATTGATGAAGTAAATACTTATCTTGATGTAAGATAGGGTTTGAAACCCTAAAATACTGTACAAGACACACTTGGTTCGGTTTTAGGTTTTTACTCCACAAAAAGACTCTCTTAAAACTGAAAAATTCAGATTCTATATATAATATTACATATGCGACGGCGTCACCTTATGTTTTGTGACGCCGTCGTGTCGCCGTCATTAGGGTTTCGTCTTGGCCACGTTAACCTTGCGACGGCGTCACCTTATGTCTGTGACGCCGTCCTCTTCAGCTTCTGACGTCGTTTGGATTGAATCTAGGCCGTCTGAGTAGCAACGGCCTACTCTTTTAAAGCCCGACGTCGTCACTTGAAAATAGGGTATTTGGCTACTGTATCGTCATAAAAATCCTCCGACGGCGTCGAACTTAACACCTGACACCGTCGCCTTCTGTTTTCAGCAGCTTTGAGTGTCTCGATTCTGACTTTGGCCATTTTCTTCGTATATTCGCGCCTTTTCATCCAAATAAGTGCCATTCCAGCATTTTGCCTTCAAGAGACCTAAAAAGTGAAAAGGAACGATATTAAGCAATAACAGATACAAAAGTGATCAAATAAGGACTTAAACGACCCCTCAAAATGGTACCTTTTAAAACCTTATCATGTTTATAGAATTTCTGGAAAATTAAGACCTGGAAAATTCCAAAAATTTATAAGTAGCTCAGAAAACGAGAAAAAAAATAATATGTTGTTTTTACTCCTTCCTGACGCTGTCAGGTTGCGATCCTGACGCCGTCAGGTTATCCTGACAAAAACTGGTCTGCGATTTTCTGAAAAAAATTCTGGAAAATTTACAGCTTTAGAATCCGGAAAAATTTTTGCAAAACATCCATTATGACTCGATACAAGCATTTGACTCGAACAAACACACATATATATCTTTTAGTTAATTGTTATTCTCATGTTTACGTTTCTTTTGAAAACGTGTTTAATCCTCCCTACACTTATCCCTTATGTAAAATACCTTTATATGCAATTAAGACGAAGTTAAAAAAAAAATAAAGCATTTTTATAAATTTAAACATGAGAGTAAACAATCAATAAAAGACATATGACACTAACAAGCAAACAATTAAGCATGGGTTGCCTCCCGCGAAGCGCTTTTCTTTATTTGAGAGTCTTGTAGCTAGAGTCGTAGTCGTGCTCCTACGTACCGATATAAGTAAGCCTATCCTCAACAATGTCATAAGGATCAAACTTATCATTCAAGTTCCTAGTAGTACGTTCGGTTAGATATACCTTTTCAAACTTCTCTCCATCGGGATCATAGATTGTTATCCTAATGTGCCACTCTCCATTACCGTCACTAGGCGGTCTATCGCAATCCCATTTGTGTTTAGATTTCTCAACTTTCCACTTATTCATGACAAGGTTGACGGGCAAGCTTCCTAGGAACTCGATCATCTTCCTAAATACTAAGGCGTCCTCGAACGGGTTTACTTCCATGTCCCTAGCCATTTCTTTTTCTTGGAAAGTTACTTTACTAGTGAAGGCTTCATCTAGGTAAAAAGGTCTTTGGGGGCCTATGAGGTTCTTATCTATCCAAGGTCCATATCTAGAAGGCTCTCTATCCAACCTAATCTCATGTGGGATTTCCTCTTCTTTGTAGTACGTATGCTTTTTGACATCGTAAATTCACCTAGCACTCCCCTCTCCTACCACTATCTTGGACGTCTTACAATCGATGATGGCACTAGCGGTAGCTAAGAATCCTCTTCCTACTAGTAATGGGCATGTCGGGTCCTTATTCATGTCTAGCACATGAAAGTCGGCCAAAAGAGTCAACTCTCCTACGTGTATTACCATGTCTTTTATTATTCCTACCGGACGTGCAACGCTACCGTCCGCTATACCTAAGATGGTTTCCGTTGGTTCTATTTTACCTAAGTTAAGGCTTCTATGGAGGGACAACGGAAAAAGATTGATGCATGACCCTAAGTCGGCTAGAGCGTCGAGAGGTTTGGAAGTTCCAAGCCTACATGGAAGAGTAAATAGCCCGGGATCGTCTAACTTCTTAGGTAAATTATTTCACACAAAAGCGGACCCATGTTTTCCAACCTTAAGTTCTAACTCATATTTTTCTTTTAAAGCATTATAATAAGGTTCATGAGCTAAGACCTCAAGAATCGGTTTTTCTTGATGGAGTTCCTTGTACTCCTCCTCTAAACTAGGTTTGGATTCTTGGTTGACGGGTTTCTCAAGAGTAGGTTCTACCAATGGTGCAGGGCCTTGGTACCTCATTTTGGATGGCTTGGAACCCTTTTTGATAGCATTTACCGAGTGAACCGTTGGGTGTGAGGGGCATGGATGTGCATTCTCCCATGGTGAACAAGAACATGAAGTCGACGAAATCGAATTCACTTTTGGGTTCTTTATAGTATCACTTGGGAGTGCTCCAACTTCCCGTTCATTGAAGGCTTTTAAGAGGGCATCAAGCTTGTTTGTCATCTCGCTTTGTCTTGCTTAAAATCGACTTCAAGCTTAGTCAATCGAGTCTCTTGAGATGACAGGAATCTAGATGCAATTGCCTCAAGATTAGTGGGGTTCTCGGTGTTTAGAGAGTTGAACCTATTAGGTGGACTAGATGAGCTTTGGGATGTGCTTGAGTTTTGGTTCCACTTAAGGTTAGGGTGATTTCTCCATGAGGGGTTGTAAGAGTTTCCTAAGTTGTTTTGTTCGGGCTTGAAAGTGTACCACTTTTCTCCCGCTCTGTCGGTACGCATGGAGGCGTAGTCCACAAAAGCTTGTTCGGGGAGTCTTGTGCAATCACGAGTGTCATGGGGACCACTACATAACTCACAAGGTAGAGTGATTTTATTCACTTGACGTGAGGACTTAGGATTTTCGTAGGAACTCATTAGGAATTTAACTTGATCTTCAAGTTCGGTCATCCTACGGTCGGAAGATTGTGAGGTAATGGGAGGCAAGGAGATTGCCTTAACGGTTTTGGGCAGCGCACGGGGGTCATCCCAACTTTCGTTGTCATAGAGGGCAAGGTGCTCTATTATACCCCATGATTCTTCCGAGGTGAGATCACTAAGTTTTCCACCGGCCGCTTGGTCAATGGATCGCTTGGTGGGGAAGTTGACATGATCATAAAAGATTTGGACTTGGAGCCAAAGATCAATGCCGTGATGAGGGACTTTATGAAGTAAGTCCTTGAATCGAGTCCATGCTTCATAGAGAGATTCACCTTGACGTTGTTGGAACATCAAGATGTCATTTCTAAGCTTAGTGGTTCTCCCTGGTGGGAAAAATTGAGCAAGGAAACGAGAGGTGAGATCATCCCAACTTGAGATGGAGCCGGCGGGAAGTCGCTCAAGCCAATTACTAGCTTGGTCCCGTAGAGAGAATTGGAAGAGACGCAGGCGCGTGGTCTCCTGAGTAGTAGCATCAAGGTCGATGGAATCGACAATTTTAAGGAAATCCCTTAGATGCTGATTTGGATCTTTGGAACGAAGTCCATGGAATGCACATCCGTTTTGCACCAACCAGATGGTGTCGGATCGCAGGGCCGTAGTTTGGACTTGGTCAGGAAGCTCAATGGTGCTCCTATATCCTAGGTGGCTTGGTCTCGAGTATTCACCAAGAGTACGGGCTCTTGGCGGGTCATTTGGTGGTGGGTTGATGAGTGGTGGTTGGTTATCACCTTCCATGATGAAAAGTGATGGGATTACGAACAAACGTCACGGAGAAGGGGGATAGACTAAGAGAAAGCTAAAAATGAGAAAAATTTACTTGATAGGAATCAAGCAAAGAAACCTAAACGAGGTGGACTCCTAACTAGATATTCTATTCCCCGGCAGCGGCGCCAAAAACTTGATAACGCTACACGCGTCGTTCGGGGTCAAAGGAACTTCCTTTTCGTCGAGCAAGTTTTTCAACACCCTAGGCAGTAAACCTAATCGTTGTAGTGTAGTATTATGGTAAGCCACGGGTATTGATATCGTTCTCTAGGGGAATAGGAATGCTAGTGAGAAGCTACTACGCTAAGGTTGGGGTTGAGGAAGATTATTTTTTATCTTTGTATATTTTTTAAGGAAAGGAAAGGTACGAATCTCGGGGTTTGGATTTGGGGGGTTGGTATTGCTACCGATTACTCTACTTATCTAATTATCTAATCTAAGGTGTATGTAGTCTATGTCTAATTATTGTGTGCTCGTATGATAGTTTAAAGATGTGTTTACTTAGGTTTTACTACTCCTTAATTATCTCCTATTGGTGGTTGAATTGCCACGTCCTCATTCTTAGTTGCGTTGTGTGTCTAAGGTTGTAGGGTATGCGTTTCTCCCTAACTCTTTGAACTTACCAAAGGGTCTCTTCTACAAAACCCACTAGGTATAATAAACTCTTACTCTAAGGCACTCTTTGGATGGTTTAGCTTACAACTACTCAAGGAGTTATATTCTAAGGTTCACAAAGATTTAATCAAGCATTAAGTACACAACGAATGACCTATCGCATTACTAGATCATTAATCAACTAAGATAAGAGACAACCAATCAATATTCAATAATTAAGTTTCATATTCCCTAAGCAAACACACAAGTAAATTAGCCGGACATGGAGAACATGCAAGCATACACACAAATAATCAAAGACATAATTGTATTAATGAAGTAAAACACTTATCTTGATGTAAGATAGGGTTTGGAACGTACGTTGACCTTGACTTGACAGATTCATCCAATTGAACCCAAACTCCCCTAAAATACTGTACAAGACAGCCTTGGTTCGGTTTAGGTTTTTACTCCAAAAGACTACACACCAATACTGAAAAATTCGGATTCTATATATAAGATTACACATGCGACGGCGTCACCTTATGTTTTGTGACGCCGTCGTGTCGCCGTCATTAGGGTTTCGTCTTGGCCATGTTAGACTTGCGACGGCGTCACCTTATGCTTGTGACGCCGTCCTCTTCAGCTTCTGACGCCGTCTGGATTGCATCTAGGCCGTCTGAGTTGCGACGGCCTACTCTTTTATAACTTGACGTCGTCACTTGAAAATAGGAGTTTTGGCTTCTGTCCCGTCACAAAATCCTCCGACGGCGTCGCGTATAAGCTGTGACGCCGTCACCTTATGTTTTCAGCAGCTTTGAGTGTCTTGATTCTGACTTTGGCCATTTTCTTCGTATATTCGCGCCTTTTCGTCCAAATAAGTGCCATTCGAGCATTTTGCCTTCAAGAGACCTAAAAAGTGAAAAGGAACGATATTAAGCAATAACGGATACAAAAGTGATCAAATAAGGGCTTAAACGACCCCTCAAAAAGGTACCTTTTAAAACCTTATCAAAGACTTTCTTCATTCTTGATTCAACCAACACTCATCAATCACATAATGATTCTCCTAGGGAAAACACTCTAGGAACCTAGTAGTATTCCAAAATAGGATCAATTCTATTGTACTCGTGCTTTATCAATGTAATCCAATTTCCTTCATGAAATAAAACATCTTACACTTGATATCTTAGTATTAGAACTCTTTTTAGACTATCCTTGAGATATAATGCATTGTTAAGATCATTGCATACCTTTAGTAAAGGTCCTGCTGAGCAGATGGGCGGATCCAAAAGATTGGGCTAGACGGATCCCTACACTTAGGGAACCGTGGGATCCGGCAAACAGAAAATGCAATTGCAAGCATTATATTTCAAACATATCCCTAGAACACCTCACACTAAACTAAACATAGTGTCTTAAGGCAAATTAAGTCCTTATCAAGATAGGTTGATCCTTCCTACTTACACACCTAGATCACACTCTAAAACGCTTGTAGATCTACCGTTTTGTTTTTAATCCATAACTCTTCCGCTCTTAAACTCACACTTCATTTTTTACTTGATCCCTCAAGTCTAGTCTTAGAAATCTTTCGATTATGACAAAATTGATCATAAATCATCCTCACCTCAAAATGGATCAAAGTTGATCAAAATATAGTTTTCCCATCTCAAAGCTTCTAGGATATTTTCCAAAACACTATCCTAAGACACAACCTGATCTCTAGGATCATTTAGCTTCAATTGACACTCTAAATCTTTAGTGTCATCCTTGATCATCCATTGGTACTCTTGAAAGTTCCAAATCCTTCCATAAATAAAAATCATTAGCTACATCATTCATTACCTTCAAGTACTCAAGCACCCCTTCATTTAACACACTTAGGAGGACTGAAACACTCAAGATGATATAGGTCTTAGATCTTAGAAACATCATTTCCACTCTTTCATAACTGCTGAAAGCCGGATCCTTAGGATTAGCCTAGACGGATCCCTCTAAGGAAGGAACCGTGGGATCTGGATGACAGTGTATGTCAAATCTTGCTAAAACAATCATTTCAACTCATCTTCCTAACTCAAACACTCTATCTCATCTTAAATGAGTTCCTATATCAGTGCAAACTTTGAAGTTGACTCTTGTGCATGTTAATCATCACATTCCAATGAATCCTAGTGGCTTAAGGCTTAAATGCACTTGCCAAATCTCTTGGTTTATAAACCACTTTGTTAGGATCTCCATAGTCATCAATCTCATCCTAACTTTCAGCACTTTAGAAACCCTTGCAAACCTCTTGAAACCATCTCATCATGAGGAAAACCCCAAGTAGTAACTTATCCACCAAAGAACCACCCATGAAAAGGGCGCGTGTTATACACGAAATCTCTTCAACCGAATCATCTCCGGTCAAGCCAACAAATGATAAGATCCCTCCTCATCCAACTAAACCAATTCCTAAAAGGATAGTACCCACAAAACTACCAATGCCAAACACCCCCATACCTCCTAGGCCAAACAATATCATCTCCACTAAACCATCACCATTGGTTCCTAGAGCTATTTCACTTACATCCCCACTATCATCACCACATCTCTACAATTTAGAGGACTTGCCTCCTAGGCCGTCTCATCCGCTTCCGCCGACAACATTCTCCTCATTAGGAGGAATAATGGTTCAAAATCAAGGTGTTGAGTCAACACTTGCTCCGGCTTCCTTTTCGCCGTTTTCATCATATAATCCCATTTGGATTATGAGAAATCATCAAAGTCAACCACCCGATCTTATGGCAGTTGACACTTCTCTACCACCACCATCATTCTTGGTTGAGTCATTCTCAAATGTACCTCTACCAATCCCTCCATCGTTTGAAGCTCCACAAGCCGCTTCACTTGATCCTTCGCATCAAGCTATTTCATTTCTTCCACCACCACTACCTAGCCATGACAAAGATTGCTATCATTGTCCACATGTTGAAAGTTTGATACATGAAGTACGAGAAGACCAACGTTTCATGTTCTATCATCTCCTCGAACATTTCGACGAGATTAAACCTAAACAAAACTTGTGCTAGAAGGTTTTAGTGGTGTCCTAGCATCAAGCGTTAGTTGGTCTAGAAATTCCTAGTCATGTATTGTCTATTTTCTTAGTTTTTAGAGTCATGTATATCATAACTCTAGTTTTATTAAATGGAATTACATGCTACTTGTTATTTTTCTGAGCATATGATTACCTTGTATTCATATCTCATATCACCGTTGCTGAAATTAATCAGCTACTACGGATCCCTCAAAATTGCCTAGACGGATCCCTACTAGGAGGGAACTGTGGGATCCGTGAGACCGAAAGCTTTCTTTCTACTAACTTGAACCACATTTGCAGGAAATTGTGAATTATACTTGCTTTCTAATCTTTGTTTTGTAGTTATTCAATTTACACATGAAGACTTTGACATCCTAAAGCTAGGGGAGCTTTATGTCAAAGCAATACATTGCAAATTACTTGCAATACTAGGTTTACATTTCGTGACATCCCCGTGCAATATTGCAATCATCAAGGGGGAGTACATTCGTCACTTAGACGAAATCTTTTGCAAACTTACTTGCAAACAAACTAGATTAGTATCACTTTCTTTACGCCCTTACATAGGGATGAACTCGTCAAGGGGGAGTAAAGACGAGATCCGTTCCCGTTACTTGCTCTCTATTTTTTTTCCTCTTTCACATGTTTTTCTTAAAAACAATGTGTTGCTTTCCTTCAAACACTTTTTGTTTCAACAAAAAGGGGGAGAAGAAAGTAAAAACTACAAATTCAAACTTTTCCGAATTTTAGCTTTTCCTTAAAATAATTTTATGTTTTGTCATCAACAAAAAGGGGGAGATTGTTAATACAAATCAGCCGTAAAAATGTTTATTTATATTTTACGATCTTCTAATGTTTTGTCGATAACAAACGTAAAATCATATTAACGAAACAAATAAAATACGTAAATGGTTTGAACTAATAGTTTCTAACATATTCACATTTTCACATAAAACACTAAAACAAGTATAAGTGATTTTATGATTTAAGTAATACATATGTACAACAACTAGTGTTTACATATTTGGATAAAATATACACATAACTAGTATGTAGTATATTGGGTAATATAAATGGGTAGAAACTTAAGTATCACAACCCATTGGGCAAATACATTGAATGTAGTTGGGTACAACCCAAAGCCCATAACCCATGGATCTTGACCCATAACCCATTGCATGACATCATGCTTATATCATACATGGATAATATCCATAACCCATGGATCAACCCATACCCAAGTGACTAAGTGCATTGCACTCAAAGATACATTGTGATGACGTATAGTCTACATTCGGGTCACTAACCCGACCAATGACCGCTACTAGCAAGCCCAGTACGACTGGGCTAACCCTGTAATGGTTTGGGCCCACTGAGGCCCAAACCCAAAGTTATTTGTGGGCTAAGATATATCTCTTATTTTCGGGGATATGTATCCTATGACCGACTTAGGCGGGATACGCCGAAGTTTGGGGAACACGCAACCAATAAGGATTGCGTGTGTATATAAAGGGCATCCCAGCCCTCATTAAAGGTACGATCTAAACCCTAACTCTCCATAACCCTAAAACCGATTACTTACTCTCACGCCGGAGGATAATCGTGGGAGACAATCCCACGATAAGCCTAACGGTGTTTTCTGTTTATCTAGTGCGCAGGTCTCAAGCAGCAATAATCAATTGATACGAGAACCGGAGCTCAAACAAGGAACGCCCAACTTTTGTATCAACAAGTGGCGCCATCCGTGGGACCATCACTAAGAACTAAGAACTAGAATGATGAAACATGGAAATCAGTGATCGCAAGCAGACCTTACAGGAAAGAAGCAACAAAGCGGATCAACTTCAAAGCAGACTAGTGGGACAACTAGTGTCGCTAAAAATCAGGGATTAGGCCCAGACCTAATCCTCCCTACGGTGGAGCAACGCTCGGGGACAACCCAAGCCACTACAACCACCACCAGCGCAGCAGATCCGCTGCGCACTCTTTTTGCTACTCCCCTCCACTCAGTGCTAGAAGCTGACCTCTCAAAAGCACCAGATGCACCCGATAGAAACAAGGACCCAGTGCTAGAAACATGCAACCTTGCTTTAGAAGGAGTCACACCGGAACTAGCACCGGGAGATTTTGTATCGCAAAATTATGAAACCTTGGCCGCTCTCATGCAGGAGGAAGCGAAAAAGAGGTCGAGTCGAAGCTTGCATGCTCGACTCAATTTCGACACAGAATACGAAACGTCCCCACCGCGCCGTCAAAAGGAGAAGCGCGGGAGGGATAGCTGCCGACCCCCAGTGTTTAACAGAATTAGGAGGAGAGTCGAGGATGATGAGACATCTAACTCACAGCATCTGGAAGGAAGTGAGGAAGATGAGGAAGCTAAACGGCGTACCAATGTCCACGCCAGGCTTGGTAGCCGCAGAGTTCATGACAGACTTGGGCGACGACACTCCCCAAGTGAAAGCCCTTCAAGTGCTGATTCTGAGGGCAGTCAGCGCAAACGCCGAAGAATGGAAAATTCGTCCTCCGGTAATTCCTCGGACAACGAGGATAGCAAAACTGGACACTGGAAGTCCATAAACAAATATCGTAACCAGGAGGATGAAGATATATCCCTCCCGTGGCGCCGTCAAAAATTGGATGCGTTCACTCGGCGCATCAGTGATTTCTCAGAGAACAAAAGGAGGCGCATGCCCGCCAACGTAAAAACCTATGATGGAACAGGTGATCCTGATGATCACCTAAAAATTTTTGAATCAGCCGCTACAATTGAAAACTGGCCACAACCTGTATGGTGCCACATGTTCAATTCTACACTAGTGGGAAATGCGCGTAACTGGTTCAGCAAGCTTCCACGCAGAAGCATCAATGGTTTTGAAGAGTTGAGAAAGTCGTTTCGCCTAAACTTCACTCAACGGAAGAAGTGTGCTAAAAACCCCGTTAAACTCGCCAGGGTCAAACAGCGCCAAGGGGAAACTACAAGCGCTTATATGGAGCGCTTCAAAGATGAATGCATACAAGTTAAAGCATGTCCCGAAGTGCTAAAAATCTCAGGGTTCATGAATGGGGTCAATAACCCAGAACTCATCAAACGGTTGAACGACAAGATTCCCCAAACCTTTGATAAGCTCATGAAACGCACACGGTCCTTCGTCCAAGGAGAGGCCACCGCGGCGGATAGCAAGAAAAGCTACTCGAACTACCGGTCATAGGAACAACCTGGGAGACAATCCACCAACCGGAGTAGTAACCGTAACAGGAATTATCGTAGCCAGGGGAACGGGCGGGACAACGACAAGTATACCCCGCTAACAAAGACTCCAAAAGAGATACTCGCAACAGAAGGCGCGAATTTCCCAAGACCTCCACCTATGCGCACCCCAAAGGATCGGCGCGTAGGAAATGGGTACTGCGACTATCACAGACAGAAGGGCCACACTACAAATGAATGTGTCCAGCTGCGCCAGCTCATCGACAAACTAGTCAAGGAGGGTAGACTGGACCATTTGGTCAAGAACATCAAAGAAGGGAAAGATAGACAGAAGACTGGGAATAAGAAGGAGGGACCCTGTAGGACCTTACTTTTATCAACCTTATCACAAACCCAACACTTATATCACTATACGCATAGAAACACGTTAACCACAAACACAAACATAAAGCGTACAAGATGAAGAAGAAAAGATAAAGATGTTGGTGACTTGATGTTTATACAAACCGTGTATGTTATGCGTAGAAAGATAAACACTAAAGATGATGTTTATTGCAAAAGAAGAAAACACACACACACACACTTTCAAGCACATCCCTCAAACGAGACTTTGAGGGGTTTATATAGTTGGAATACATGTTTCCCTAAAAGGCTTTCTATGGGCCGTGGATATGGACTTTGATTGGATTGGGTTACTTGGACTTATACAAGGTAAGCTTATCATAACGCCTAGACATTTAGCTTAGTCCAATCCACGATCCCGTTGACTATTCTATCACGATATCTAACACACGATAGAAAGTTCCTAAATGTGAATGACCATCACTTCTAATAAAAACTATTAAGGCTAACAATCTCCCCCTAAGGGGTGGTCATTCAAATGATGCTTCACTTGATTAGATATTTACTTTTCTCAAGCTTGAACTTTGTGTGTAGATATAGAATAGTCTTGATTCTTTGTTCCTTCATGCTTTGTGATCAGATAATGTGGTTTTCTGCCGTTGTCAACTTCGTTGGTTAGGTGTCTCCACGTCTTTCTCCACCATGCTCACACTTCTATTTGACATTGATTTACCAATGACGTAGTTCTCGAGTCTTTAAACTTTGTAGATTCTTTGACATTGACGAAGAATCATCTTTGACTTTGTGTTGCCTTAGATTTTGATGAGAACTTTCATGTGTTGTTGGTATGAGCATGTGGAAAATCTGCACGATCAATCCGTTCCGGAGCTTCCATAAGAAGAAAAACATAAAACATGTTAGTAATAAGCGGATTCTGGCACTTACAAGTTTGAATTTTGAGGGTGTTAACAGCATAGTGTGAAAACACATCTCTAATTCTCACAGAGGCCGTTCCTGAACTGGAGTCCCACAAGGGAGATAACGCAATATACCGAAGTACATCTACAGTTCAGATGAGTCGCTGAGGTACACCGAAGCATCACCCCACGACTGTAGACCATTTGAGACACACTAAGCGTAATCCATGGGGAGTTACCAAAGTGAGCTGCTGTCAGGGCTGCTTGATGTTGACCCTGGCAGGAGTTTCCATTCAATCACTGAAGATCACAGATGTGAAACTTCTCATAAATGTTCTGGCAGATTGCTAAGACCTGCGTAGGACTCTAGAATATATCACTTGTGTCCTTAATGATGAACAGCAAGCGATGTCGTGTCAAGTGTTCCTATGAGATCTTTTGATGAATCTCGTGGCTCTAGACTCAATTAGTGCATTTTGGTTTTTCCTGAGCAGAGACTAAGGAGAGCTCTCCTTCTTCAATACCAACAATCTCTAAGAGAAAGTCAATAGATTATGTAGGGTTCCCAGTGAGAATGAAACAAATCCTTTTAAGAGGAATTGAGTGGCTAGGAGGTTTAGTGCAGTGCGTCACTGGGTCCATGACATCTTTGTCTTCAATACCAGTGTCATCTTAGTGACAACCAGTAGCAGATGAATTGAACCCAGTTTCTGCCCTAAGGTTGAATATGGAGGGCTATTTCTTTTCACCCTTTTTCATTACTTTTCTTTTTAATTCTTCAACCCCTTCTTTCTCCGGTAATTCTGAGGGCAGTCAGCGCGATATACCGAAGTACACCTACAGTTCAGATGAGTCGCTGAGGTACACCGAAGCATCACCCCACGACTATAGACCGTTTGAGACACACTAAGCGTAATCCATGGGGAGTTACCGAAGTGACCTGCTGTCAGGGCTGCTAGATGTTGACCCTGGCAGGAGTTTCCATTCAATCACTGAAGATCACAAATGTGAAACTTCTCATAAATGTTCTGGCAGATTGCTAAGACCTGCGTATGACTCTAGAATATATCACTTGTGTCCTTAATGATGAACAGCAAGCGATGTCATGTCAAGTGTTCCTATGAGATCTTTTGATGAATCTCGTGGCTCTAGACTCAATTAGTGCATTTTGGTTTTTCCTGAGCAGAGACTAGGGAGAGGTTCTCCTTCTTCAATACCAACAATCTCTAAGAGAAAGTCAATAGATTATGTAGGGTTCCCAGTGAGAATGAAACAAATCCTTTTAAGAGGAATTGAGTGGCTAGGAGGTTTAGTGCAGTGCGTCACTGGGTCCATGACATCTTTGTCTTCAATACCAGTGTCATCTTAGTGAAAACCAGTAGCAGATGAATTGAACCCAGTTTCTGCCCTAAGGTTGAATATGGAGGGCTATTTCTTTTCACCCTTTTTCATTACTTTTCTTTTTAATTCTTCAACCCCTTCTTTCTCCGGTAATTCTGAGGGCAGTCAGCGCGTTATACCGAAGTACATCTACAGTGCAGATGAGTCGCTGAGGTACACCGAAGCATCACCCCACGACTGTAGACCGTTTGAGACACACTAAGTGTAATCCATGGGGAGTTACCGAAGTGACCTGCTGTCAGGGCTGCTTGATGTTGACCCTGGCAGGAGTTTCCATTCAATCACTGAAGATCACAGATGTGAAACTTCTCATAAACGTTCTGGCAGATTGCTAAGAACTGCGTAGGACTCTAGAATATATCACATGTGTCCTTAACGATGAACAGCAAGCGATGTCATGTCAAGTGTTCCTATGAGATCTTTTGATGAATCTCGTGGATCTAGACTCAATTAGTGCATTTTTGTTTTTCCTGAGCAGAGACTAGGGAGAGGGTCTCCTTCTTCAATACCAACAATCTCTAAGAGAAAGTCAATAGATTATGTAGGGTTCCCAGTGAGAATGAAACAAATCCTTTTAAGAGGAATTGAGTGGCTAGGAGGTTTAGTGTAGTGCGTCACTGGGTCCATGACATCTTTGTCTTCAATACCAGTGTCATCTTAGTGACAACCAGTAGCAGATGAATTGAACCCAGTTTCTGCCCTAAGGTTGAATATGGAGGGCTATTTCTTTTCACCCTTTTTCATTACTTTTCTTTTTAATTCTTCAACCCCTTCTTTCTCCTTTCTCACATTACTTCTTTTTTCAATCATTCCTAAGGACTTCTAATACTAACTATTTGTTATGTCCTTGGGTAGATCCCTCCGGCTCTGGCGGATCATAGGATGGATTTCCTATCCTTAGTCACCTTATAACTCCATGACTGTCCTATTGTTGCCACAAAACCATTTTTCTTGAAAATCTCAGAGAGTGTTTATGATTGAAAACATGTTTGGAACACTTTGAGAGTTTTACACTTTCAGAAACACTCTCCCTTCACATGTGCTTATAAGTTTTGACAGAAATCTGCACATAGAGGGTAGAGTTCGCACTTTTTGAATTGATCGACTTTAAATGAACTAGACCGATTCGAGACACGTTTACATCACTAGAGAACTAGCTTGAAATTATTACCCGTCCTGGTCAAGTCCATAGAAAGTTTCTCGAGATGGTACATTTTTCCACGTCAATTCATTGGTTACATCTGAGTCGAGCTCTTTTGAGAATCAAACCACGATCATTAAACTTTTTGATCACATTTTAATCACGTCTCCTCCCCCTAAAAATAGCATATTCGTGATATTTTTGATATCAACGGATTAAACAACATTTTAGAATCTTTTGGGGAGATAAACGGATTTGATTTAAGCATGAATTTGAAACATTTTTGTTTTATACCCCCCCTTTTAATAAAGCATAATCAATTAAAGGGTTTTAGAGGGAGTTATCTTGAGCACAAAATATTTTGAAAGTTTTGAAAATCTTTTTGAACAATCTTGAAAAGGTGCTCAAGATGATGATGATTTCTCACCATTTTTAAAATGTAGTGCACTGAAGCGTACACTTGATTTTTCGTTAAAAACACGAGTTTTGATTTGAAATAATCAAAAGTCATCATTTTAGTTCGGGTTTCGTACTGAAGTATACGAAAGCCATATTTGAAGAAATTTTGAGAAACGACATGTTTTGAAAAACATAAAAGAACTCTCGCTCAAGCATCTGTACATGCCCGTATCATTGTTGAATGACATTTCTAGAAACGTACAGAATATCGATTATACAAGAGACATGTCGTGAGAAGAATATTTTTGTATTTTTGATTTTCTATTGTTTTTGTATTTTTGAAAGTTTTATATTTTTATATTTTGCTTTTGTTGGTTTTTCAAATTTTGTATTTTGTTTTTCAAAAATATTTACAGCGAAGCTTTTTGGAAAATCATTTTCAAGAAGATTCGAGAAGACGTTCTAACTCCTCAGGGGTTAGGCTTCGCTTTCCAATTCGTCAAACTAAATAGTCAAACCTTTCTTTTGGAAGGTCTTTAGTTAATAGATCGGCGAGTTGGTAATCAGTCTTCACGAAAAATAATTCGACAGTACCATTTTCGACGTACTCTTTGATGAAGTGATAGCGGACTCTGATATGCCTAGTCTTTGAGTGATGAACAGGATTGCATGATATGGCTATGGCACTTTTCGAGTCACAATACATAGGTATTTTATCGAAAGTAAAGCCATAAACTGTGAGTTGTGTTCTCATCCATAGAACTTGAGCACAACACGCAGATAGAGACACATACTCAGCTTCAGCGGTTGAAAGTGCAGTGCAATCTTGTTTCTTTGAAGACTAGCTGACTAACTTTTCACCCAAAAATTGTGCTCCTCCGGATGTACTTTTTGCTGTAACTTGATCACCTGCGTGGTCCGCATCTGAAAAGGCAATTAGATCAAATCCGGATTCCTTCGGATACCAAAGTCCCATGTGAATGGATGTCTTCAGGTACCGAAAGACCCGTTTAACCTCTTTGAGGTGCAGTTCGGTAGGCTTTGCCTGAAACCGTGCTAATAAGCAAACAGCAAAATGAATATCGGGTCGACTAGCAGTAAGATACATGAGAGAACCAATCATGCTCCGATATTTCTTCTGATCAATAGGTTTCCCAAACAAATCGGCTCCAATTTTAGGTGAAGTTACCATTGGTGTTCCGACAGAGCCACAATTATCCATACCATGATTTTTCAAAATCTCAGTTGTGTATTTAGCTTGATTAATAAAAATTCCACGAGAGGATTGATGTATTTGTAAACCAAGAAAGAATTTAAGTTCCCCCATCATGGACATTTCAAATTTGTTTTTCACGAGATTTTCAAAATGTTTTGAAAGATTCGGATTAGTGGACCCAAAGATGATGTCGTCCACATAAATCTGAACAATCAAAATGTCGTTTTTGCATTTTTGTGTAAACAAGGTAGGATCAACTGTTCCTTTGGTGAAATTGTTTTGGATAAGGAAAGAGGACAGTTCGTCATACCACGCTCTCGGAGCTTGTTTCAATCCATAGATTGCCTTTTTGAGTTTGTAGACGTAGTCTGGATGTTCCAAGTCGATGAAGCCTTCTGGCTGACTCACGTACACTTCTTCTTTCAGAGTTCCATTCAAGAACGCGGTCTTAATGTCCATCTGATAAACCGTGATGTTTTTGTGAGCGGCATAGGCTAAGAATATCCTGACTGCTTCTAGTCTAGCTACCGGCGCGAATGACTCTTCAAAGTCTATCCCTTCCTCTTGTCTGTATCCTTTGGCCATAAGACGAGCTTTGTTGCGAATTACAGTAATTTCTTCATCCCTTTTATTCTTCCATAACCATTTGACATCAATGACTCGAGTGTCAATTGGTCTTGGAACCATTTCCCAAGAGTCATGAAGACGGTATTAGAGAAGTTCCTCCTGCATCGCTTCTATCCATGCGGGGTTCTGCCATTGCCTCGCAAATGTTCTTTGGCTCTACATTGCTAATTGAGCAAAGGTAAATGCATAAGTCGCAATCGGTGGCAAGTTGAAGTCTCATCTGAATTGGCCTTGAAGGTTCACCAATAACTTGTTCAATTGGGTGGTCTTTTGTCCACTTCAGAGTAGAAGGATACCGTTGGTTAAACGTTTGTGAGTTAGATGGTTCTCGTAAGCTTAAGGATGATTCAGCTGATTCCGTAGCAAACGGGTTTTCAAATAAGTCTTCATCTAACGTTGCATCGTTATGGTTTTGGTTTTGCTCATCAACTGCTGGTAGAATGGGTGCAATAACTGTAGTAGATGTAGATGATGTAGATGGAGTTGGTGCATTGGTTTTGACCGTTGTCTCCTTAGATATTTCTAACGTTTCAAGAGAATCACGAACAATAATGGGTTCATGCAAAACATTGCCATTGTTTAACACATTCTGAGGTTTCTGAGCTTTCTCAAGGAACGAAGAAGGGTCATTACCAAGTGCCATTCTATTATTAGTATGAAAACGCGGATTTACTTGATTAGAAAGCATCTTGATAGTTTGAGCAGCGTGACCCGTTTTAAGAAGCAAGTTTTCCAAAGTTTGGATTTTTTTCATTTTTATCAAGAATTTCATCAAGAAGAGAATCTTCTCGTTTTGAAAAATCAGTAATCAACTGCTTCTTCTCTTTTTCAAGATTAGAAAACATTTCTTTTTGTTTAGAAAGTTGGTTATTTAAATCAGAAATTTCCTTGTTTAAAGATTTAATTTTAAGTTCAAATTCACATCAAGTGTGTTATACTTGATTTGCAAAAGTTGTTCTTTAGAGACCAAATTTTGATAACCAATTTCTAATTCTGATTCTTTGTTTTTCTGAAATTCAAAGGCTTTTGCGTTCTCCTTGTAACTCTCAAGCTCAACGGTCAATTTAGCATTTGCGGCCTTAACTTCGCGATTGACCTTTTTGACTTTTTCGATTTCAATGCCACAATTATTGATTAATGATTCAAAATAAGCACGTGTTTCCTCATCAGTCTCAGTATTTTGTGCCGCACAATCTCCACTAGGATCCACATCTGGAGTTTCAGAGTTAGTATTGCTACAACTCGGATTGTCCAGGTATGTATCATAAGTAGCTGCTGATATCACAGAATGCTGTTCGTCATGAGTAAACACATCAAATATGACATTGTTATAGCATGGATCAATGATTGGTACCTCAGATACTGCGTTGGCGTCATAGAAAGGAGGTGCGTCAGAATCAGTGTCGTACTTAGTCTCCTGAAGATTTGCCATGAAGATGCAGTTTGCATTGAGTTCCTCGAGGTCTTCCAAATCATCCATAATAGCCATAAAGTCATGTTCCTCAGCACTCAATTGAAGTCCAGATTTTTCCTTTTGTACCAACAGGATAGCTTTCTGAAGATACGCAAGATCCTTCTTTTTCGGCTTAGTTGGACAATTCCTTGCCATGTGACCCAATCCTTGACAGTTATAACACGTAACCTGATTACCCTGATTCACATTTCCATAATTCCCAACGACTGGAGCTGCAACATTCCCATTCTGATTACCCACTGCTCTATTCCCAACATTCTGACCCATCTGATTACCCTGATTCGGAACCGCTTGATTACCCATGCGAAATCCAGTAGCATATCCCTGCTGATTCCCAATAAATCCAACCATTTGTCTTTGATTACCCATGTTCACACCCGGCTGTGCAATTTGCCTGTTGCGAGTGTTTGATGAAATCCTTTTGTTGTTGTTAGTTGGTGTGGAATAGCGACCTCTGAATGCTTTACCCAATAAAGAGAATACTTGAGACAAAGCTTCTTCTGGTTCCATTTCAAGATCAGTGATTCCTTGTTCCTGGTAATGTTGTTGTTCAGGTGGATAGTTTTGTTGTTGAGGGATGTATTGCTGCAAGTTGTTGTTAGTGGAAGATGATGAAGCTTGTTGTTGTGTATTCACTGGAGTTTGATTCTTTGCAATGAGTGCCAATGGATCATGATTCTTTGCTAATCTTTCTTGCCTAAATTCATTCACTTCATTTTGGTTTTGTTTCAGAAAATCGTTGAGTTGATCAAAGTTCACTTGATGTAAGTCTTTTGTTTGGTTGACAATAGTGACATATCGTCCCTATTCTTCTGGTAGATTGTTCAAGAACTTGATGTTGCTCACGATAGTTCTGGGTGTCAACTTGTTTCTGATCAGCTCATTCATTAAAGTGCAGAACCTTCCATAGTAGGATTCAATGGATTCTCCTGGAGTAGATGTAAACTTCTCCCAAGCAGTTAGCAGATTGTTCTCCGTGTCTTGTTGACCAATTTCAGTTCCTTGACACAGCCGTCTAACACGTTCCCACATATCAAAAGCAGTTTCACAACTGTCTACAGCAGCAAAGATGTCTCTTGGTAAACCCAGTTGTACAATATGAATTGCCATGTCATCTGCTTCGACTTTCTTCTGATCCTCTTCAGAGTATTCCGATTCTTTTTGAAGACGAAAAAATGGTAGGACGGGAGGTGTTGAATCAGCATTTCCAGGGTCTTGGACTTGTCTAGGTATGAAGGGTCCATCCTGAATGGATTTGATCATCAATTTTCCATTAGGTTTTGTCTTGATGTAACGAAGCATTCGACTTGTCCATTGAAGATAACCACCTTTTTCTAACATAGGAGGACGGTTTTTGGCACCGGCTGTATGAATGTCTTGTTGAGTTGCCATTGATGAAGGTATGATATGATAAAGTTGATGTAGGATCGATTCAACGATAAAGGAGTTGTGATTGATGACGATTAAGCTTGGTTGTTGTAGTGAAAATTTGCTCTAAAAACTTTAAAAACCTCAATAACTTTTGTTCGGAGCGTATTTAGGACTTGAAGGTTGACCTTAGTTCATTGGGCGGTCTATTCTCCTCTTTTTCACGGTCGTTTTGATGGGTAGATCGCTGAAAACGGAGTTACGGTTCAAATGTTATAGCCGTTTGATGTTTTGATCATAATCTTACTCGTAAAACTGTTCTTATGCGTAGAGATGAGTGCTTATGCGTAGGATCTTATGCGTAAAGAGCTTAGGCGAAGAAATTCTTATGCGTAGAAATCCAAGTTACGCGTAAACTTAAGGTTAAACGTAAGTCTTATGCGTAAACGTTAAGCGTAGAAGCAGAGTACCTTAAGCGTAAGAGTTAACTTATGCGTAGAGTGCTTACTCGTAAGCTTTCTGCTTATGCGTAAGAGTTGGTTTAAAACCAAAAATCCTTTACACTGTCACAGCGTAAAAGATATCCGAAATTCGAAGTGTTCCACACACTTATCCAAGTGAGGGAAGCACTGAGTCACCTTTGTTGCACGAAGATTCGTTACCAAAAAGTTATGCGTAGAAAACTAGGGTTTTGACTTTCTTACGCGTAAGATTAGGGTTTTGACTTACGCGTAAAAAATTTCCAATGATTCAACCGATTACTTTTGCACAGATAGCTTCCAAAACATGCTAATACCAAGATTGTATTGACCTTAAACACCCAAAATGCTTTTTATGCTTACGCGTAGAAATGAACAACGAAATCAAAACGAGTTTAAAAACGATTTAAAACATGTAAAGCTTCGAACTTTTTGCCAAAACTAGAATCTTTAACACTATATAAACCTTAGACCATAAGAATCTTGAAGATTTAAGTGCAAAAATAAAAGTTTTAAGCGTAACCACTTTTGGATACCGAGAGCTTACGCGTATACCACAAACCACAAAAAAACTTCAACCAACCACTCCTAAACCATTGTTAGGCGATTGATACCAATTGTAGGACCTTACTTTTATCAACCTTATCACAAACCCAACACTTATATCACTATACGCGTAGAAACACGTTAACCACAAACACAAACATAAAGCGTACAAGATGAAGAAGAAAAGATAAAGATGTTGGTGACTTGATGTTTATACAAACCGTGTATGTTATGCGTAGAAAGATAAACACTAAAGATGATGTTTATTGCAAAGGAAGAAAACACACACACACACACTTTCAAGCACACCCCTCAAATGAGACTTTGAGGGGTTTACATAGTTGGAATACATGTTGCCCTAAAAGGCTTTCTATGGGCCGTGGATATGGACTTGGATTGGATTGGGTTACTTGGACTTATACAAGGTAAGCTTATCATAACGCCTAGACATTTAGCTTAGTCCAATCCACGATCCCGTTGACTATTCTATCACGATACCTAACACACGATATAAAGTTCCTAAAAGTGAATGACCATCACTTCTAATAAAAACTATTAAGGATAACAGACCCAAAGATATGGGTGACACCATTTACATGATACAGTCATGGCAGCGAGTAACCAGGCAGAAGGTCAGCCAGAAGTTTTCCCACGGAAGTATAATTACTCTCCCTACCTTAATGACGGACAACGCAGTGGTGGAGCCACTCATCATTGAAATTAATGCGTGGGGTCACGACATCCACCGCATGTATGTTGATGGTGGAGCGTTTGCTGATATAATGTACAAACACTACTTCAAACGACTGCACCCGGAGATACGCAGTCAGTTAAGCCCAGTCACGACAGCGCTGACTGGCTTCACAAAAGAAAAAATATGGCCTATGGGGCAATTACGACTACTAGTCAGAATGGGTAATAACGACCACTCCACAACAGCTTGGATGGATTTTATGGTGATCAAATCCCCTTCGCCATGCAATGGCATTATCGGAAGACCGGGGATATCAGCCATGCGCGCAGTACCTTCTACAGCACATGGGATGCTCAAATTCCCAGTAGAAGGTGGTATTGTTACTCTCTACAACCCCACTGTACCACATAGAGAATGTAACACCATTACATGCGAAACTGCACCCATCCCGGACCAGCGCGCAACCAAAGTTCCAAATCTGAAGGTTGCAATTCATCCCGATTACCCAGAACAGGGAGTATCGATCGGAGGGTCCTTGTCGGACAACGGCAAGGCATCTATGTGCGCACTCTTGCAAAATAACCTGGACATCTTTGCATGGGAGCCAAAGCACATGACTGGGTTACCACGTTCAATCACATAACATAAGCTGAGAATCCGACAAGGATACTCACCAATACGCCAGAAGAAGCGCGGCCAAGCTCCAGAGCGCACACAAGCAATTATGACAGAGGTACACAAGCTTGTGGAGGCAGGTATCATGAGAGAAGTCTACTACCACGACTGGCTTTCAAACCCAGTAATGGTAAAGAAAAGCAATGGTAGCTGGCGGATGTGTGTGGACTTCACAGATCTCAATAAAGCATGTCCACAAGACTGCTACCCACTACCGGAGAAAGACTGGAAGGTCGAATCTTTGTGTGGATACCCGCTCAAGTGTTTCCTAGATGCATACAAAGGATACCACCAAATCCAGATGGCTAAGGACGATGAGGAAAAAACGGCCTTTCATACAAGCCAAGGCGTCTACTGTTATACCAAAATGCCCTTTGGTTTGAAGAACGCAGGCGCCACCTATCAGCGGTTAGTAGATAAGGCATTTGAAAAACAGGTGGGTCGCAACTTAGAGGTTTACGTTGACGACTTAGTCATAAAAAGCCATACTGAGGATGAGTTGGTGCGCGACATTGAGGAAACATTTAGGAGACTCAAAGAGATCAATATGAAACTAAACCCTAAAAAGTGCACTTTTGGCGCTACAGAAGGCATGTTTCTCGGATACCTGATAGAACCTGATGGCATTAAACCATGCCCGGAAAAAACCAAGGTCGTCATCGAACTTCCTTCACCGTGCACATTGAAGGAAGTCCAATCTCTCAATGGAAAGTTGGCTGACCTAAACAGATTCTTGTCCAAGTCAGCAGACAAGTCATTACCCCTCTTCAAAACACTCAAAAAGTGTATAAAGAAGGGAGATTTCCGCTGGACTACGGAGGCAGAAGAAGCCTTTACACAGCTCACACAACACCTGGCAGAGCTTACCATACTAGTCGCACCCCGACCAGGGGAAGAACTGATTATGTACTTATCATCAACACAGGGAGCAGTCAGCGCAGTGCTGCTGACGGACAAGGACTCAGTGCAAACACCTGTCTATTTTGTAAGCAAAGCACTCAAGAAAACAGAGATTAATTACAGTGCAATGGAGAAGTTGGTCCCGGCCTTAGTGTTCACTGCCAAGCGACTGCGCAGGTACTTCCAGGCGCACCCAATAGCAGTGATCACAGATCAACCAATCAAGCAAATCATCTCCAAACCTGACGCATCAGGACGACTGCAGAAGTGGAGTGTGTTGCTCGGTGAACATAACATCTCCTATAGACCGCGCACTGCAGTGAAAGGACAAATACTAGCAGATTTCATCATCGAAAGGCCAGAAACTGATGATGCACCCACACCAAGCAAAAACGAACTACAAGATCCATGGATCTTGTTCACTGATGGATCTTCATGCGTGGATGGGTCAGGAGCAGGCCTTATCCTCACAAGCCCGAAGGGAATGAAATTCACTTACGCGCTGCATTTTGAGTTCACAGCGACAAACAATGAGGCAGAGTACGAAGCCTTAATCGCTGGACTACGCATAGCATCTCAGATGGGTGTGCGCAACCTGGAAGCAAACGTCGATTCTCGGCTAGTAGCCAACCATGTGTTGGGCGAGTACGTAGCTAAAGAAGATAACATGATTCAATACCTCGACAAGACTAAGGCGCTAATCCAAGGTTTTGACAGGTTTACAATCAAACAGGTTCCTAGGGGAGACAACCAAAAGGCGGATGCACTGAGTAAAATTGCGTCCACCAGCTTTGCACACCTGTTAAAACAAGTGTTGGTGGAGACTTTGAAGAGCAAATCCATCTCGGAAATGGAAATATCAACGGTAATAGAAGAAGAAGGTCATACGTGGATGACCCTAATAATGGAGTTCATAAGCAAGGGTGTATTGCCCCAAGAACAGACAGAAGCTCGAAGAATACGGCGCACAGCTCAGAGGTTTGAACTTAGAGACGGTGTGCTCTATCGACGCTCCTTCCTGCAACCATGGCTCCGCTGCGTCGGTCCTCTACAAGCAAATTATGTGCTCAGGGAAATACACGCTGGCTCATGCAGCATGCATTCAGGACCACGATCTGTGGTGACGCGCGCTTTAAGGTCAGGGTACTACTGGCCCACCATGCACCGTGACGCGCGGGAATTAATAAAAAAGTGCGGTGACTATGAGGTTCATCGACCCATTCCGCGCCAACCACAACAGGAGCTAACGCCTATCACGGCACCATGGCCATTCTACAAGCGGGGTATCGACATTGCAGGTCCCTTTCCCGTTCCAGCAGGAGGACTGAAGTTTCTAATAGTGGCAATCGACTATTTCACCAAGTGGATCGAAGCGAAAGCAGTGGTGACAATTATTGGCAATCAGGTCAAGCGCTTTGTTTGGGATAATATTGTATGCCGCTTCGGATTTCTTGGGGAAATCATCTCGGATAACGTGAAACAATTTTGTGACAATCCCTTCATGGACTGGTGCGAGAAGTTGAATATCACGCAACACTTCGCGTCAGTTAAACATCCACAATCCATTGGGTTAGTAGAACGTGCAAATCGAAGCTTAGGTGAAGGAATCAAAGGACGGTGGGTGAAAGAATTATCCCACGTCCTATGGGCGCACCGCACCTCAATCAAAACCAGCACGGGGGACACCCCCTTTTCTCTAGTCTATGGGACATAGGCTGTCATACCAACCGAAATTGGGATGCCAACAATTCGCACGGCTGAAATCAATGTTGCAACAAATGATGACGAGCGGCGTATCGACTTGGACCTGTTGGAAGAACGACGTGAGCGCGCAGCCATATGTGAAGCAAGATCGAAGTCAAAGATGAAGGGATACTATGATGCAAAAGTACGAAGTGTCTCATTCAGACCAGGTGCTTTCGTATACCGTGTCAATGATGCGAGTCACGCAGAAGACACAGGTAAACTTGGACCAAAGTGGGAAGGACCCTATGAGGTTACAGAAGTACTAGGAACAGGCGCATACATGCTAAGAGACATGAATGGTCAGGAACTACCGCGTACATGCAACATTTGCAATCTCAAGCACTGTTATCTCTAGAAATGGCTACGGCCCAGCACACGGACATCTGCACACTTTAGTGAAGTGCTCAATAATTATCCGTGTATTTATATTTTGTTTTACTTAGGCAATATTTTATTTTACTTTCTTTCACAAAAAACTTTCAAGTCTCAATAAAAGGTCGCGGTTTCTAGCTAACTCCGTGACGTATTCCAAATTGTTATTTATATATACTTTATGTTTTAACATTTTTCATCTTTTGCCTACATGGCGTGCATGCATTTGATACACCCACGATGGTAAAAGGATGAGTAAACCTAATAAATAACTCATTGAGTAAGAGGGTTGCAAACCCATCAACATTGGATCACGTATCCTTGTTCAAAACCCTTATTCACAAGACGTTGGAATAAGTTCGGTACGCATCCCACGACGGACGTGCAACTATGCATACGGTGCACATTTAATAAATTTAGGAACCAATACACTTGACTCCTTAAGATGATATTTACAGTACGCTGCAAATCAGACCATACACGACTATGATACAATTACTTAGAAATTATGTTTTAAGTAGACTATGATCTTCATACATGACTATGAATTTCTCATATTATTCGCGCTTGTGTACAAATTTAAACACATCTTATACGCAAAGACAAACAGATAAGTACGCACATTACAAGTTGCAATAATACTATTACGCACTTAACAAAAGGAGATTTTTATTAATGATTATAGGTTGTTACAAAAGGATGTCTATAAAGACAGGATCCTATCTAGATACTCCTAGACCGCTCAAGTGATGAAGTCCCCACGCGGCTGGTAGCATCTCCAATCTCGCTTGCCTCTTCAACAAATCCGAGTCTTGATGCGACACATTGGCAACACTCACTGGCACCCCGTCAGACCTTGGGAGATGAGCTGCACCAACCCCGCACAAAATTGCTTTACCGGTAATACCTTCTTTTTTAGCGAGTCTGGTAGCGTGCGCTTCCAACACTTCCTTCAAGGGCATCTCTTTCTCTAAAGAAAAGGGGTTTAGAATGTCCCTGGGGCGAGCAAAACCAGGCACTTGAAGCTGAGAGTCATCGGGCTTCAACAAATAGTCCGGCTGCGCTTCTGCATTATCAGTACGATGGCGCGCTAAAGTCAACCCTTCCATGATAAGACTTATGGGATAATCCTGGTCGCGCTCCATTTCAGCAATCATGGGAAGCTCTAAGGCCTTCATCTTCTCCATAGCAGCAACCAGGTTATCATAAGATTGCGCATCATAACCAGGTACCTTTTCAGCAGGCACCTTCAGCAAGTCAGCTTCTTGCAGCGCCTCCACAGCCTCTGACTTCCCTCTCGCCAAGGCACATTGGACCACCCCACCAAATGCGTCCTCCACCTCCTTGGACTCAAGGGTGCTAAGAGCAGTAAGGCGCAGGCCATGGCTGATGAGCCACCTGCGCTCAGCAATGGCAGACATGAGATGGGGATATAGTTCCTCATCATACTCTAAACTGAGCTTACGCAGCTTCATCTCTTGCATTTCCAGAGCACTGCTCACAGTTGCACCAAAATCTTTCAACTGCGAGGTCAACGTATCCTTGCCCTTCCCCAGATATTTTATCGCCCAGAGACACGAAGCCTTATACCCTACTGACTCAGCACGCTCTTGATTTATCTGTCCTAACAGAGCCATCTTTTCCTCTGCAAGCTTTTGGGCGTATGCACCTAAACCTTCAGCTTCAGCTTTAGCACTAGCCAACTGCGCCTCCAGCAACGCAATCTGGCTGCCCTCTCTAGCAACCTTGCTCTTCAGCTTATCCACAAGCGAGGCTTGCTGCGCAGCAGCCAACGCCAACTCCTCAACAAGCTGCTCCATTGGCGCGTCTGTAGTCGCTAATGGCAAAACACCTTGGCTCTTTGGCCTAGAAGATTCGACAACAGGGATAACCTGTGGAGGCGAATCCCTAGTACGCTCCACACTGCATGCAAATAGAAAGAGATTAATAGTTATCTACATAATAGGGAGTGTGCAAATAAAAAAAATATAGCAGAAGATGATAACAAACTTACTGAGACAGAGTCACATTAGGTGATGGGGGGTGGAGACGTCATCTGAGGATGACTCCACATCCAAAACGACAGCACGCTTCTTCCTGGACGGCCCTGCGCCATCATCACCAGGCGTCCTTTTGCGCTTCAATATAACGCTCTCCTCCTCTTCCTCTTCTTCTTCCGCGCCTCCGGCTACATCCATTTGCGGAGGCTGAGAAGGAGCCCTGGGGCTCAAAACACTTTGGAGGGGGATCGCCTCCAACGCAACTGATGAACTGGTCCCCTCCTCTCCCACATTCATTTCCAGAGTGCGCCCTTTAGTGGCATCTAGAATAGGCTCTTCTCCTTCCCTCAGTGCGCGCACTCCCACGTCTACCTGGCGTGGCCTTGCCAGCTGCACAACTGTGAAAAGATCCATCTCTGCGCAACAGAAGCCAACAAATAAAGATGTTACATAATGTGCAAAAGGAAAAGAAAGCTCTTACATTAACTAAAAAAGGGGATGCGCAAGGACGAGCACCCACCCTGGCCATTAGCGCCTAAGAAGATTGGTATCTCATCCGGCATACCAAAGTAGTTACGACTAATGCCCATATGTACCAAAAATTCCTCAGGATAGGAACTAATGGGGATGCGGTTGGCGTTTATCAGTTCCACATCCTCCGCACTATATAGTCCAGGAAGGGGGCGCTCATCCTTCGGCAATGAACCCTGGGTGTAGAAATTATAACGCCATGGGAAGCACGAGTCATCTACCCAGAAAAATGACTCCCTCTAATTTCTAAGCGCGTCTAGTTTTTTAGTATAACACTGAAGCCTACAAGCGCGTTTAGCAAAGGATACCCACCCGTGTGACCACGTCGTGTGATAAAACGCGCGAAATAGATGGATAGTGGGGTTAATCGCCAGTAAACGGCAGTTAACCTCAAAGTTGGTGATTTTAGCTGCACCGATACAGTGCAGCTGGGATAGGTGCAGACTGTAATAATTTAAGACGTCGCACAAAAATAGGGATACGGGCATACGTTGATTCGCGAATTCAAAAAAACGTGTGTATACCCCTACCTTCCCTTCGGGGAAGTTCGCAATCGATGCTTGCGCATTCGGGACAACTGGATGTACGTCAAGCGGAATAAAGTAATCCGAGGTGAACTCTAGAAGTTCGCCCTCGGTTATCTCGGATGTGAAGTCAGATAACACCTTCACCATTGTATTTTTTTTCTATACGCGCACGCGCGGTTACCTGTAAAATATTACGGTGTTCTTGCTGAAAAAGTTTGAAGCTTTGTTAATGGCGGAAATGTTTTTACTGTGGTAATCACCATAATAGGGTGAAGGTGTTTATATAAGTTTTCTTACTCACGCAATGAGCGACACGTGGATCCCACTATCTTCAATATGTGGCTCTGATCCTTTGATGTGACCTTGCCCCAGTTACTTTCCCCTAATTTACGAGGCGTCCATTTTAACTATTATTGTGTCTAGATACACCATGTCTCTTTAACGGCGGGAAGTATGTTTATCTTCTTTGCTACGCTTCATAGTTTTTTCTTCGCTGCAGTTATTAGTCTAGCATCCGCAGTTTGTCACTGCGCATACTAGACTGGGGGGACATGATGACGTATAGTCAACATTCGGGTCACTAACCCGACCAATGACCGCTACTAGCAAGCCCAGTATGACTGGGCTAACCAAGTAACGGGTTGGGCCCACGAAGGACCAAACCCAAAGTTATTTGTGGGCTAAGATATATCTCTTATTTTCGGGGATATGTATCCTATGATCGACTTAGGCGGGATACACCGAAGTTTGGGGAACACGCAACCAATAAGGATTGCGTGTGTATATAAAGGGCATCCCAGCCCTCATTAAAGGTACGATCTAAACACTAACTCTCCATAACCCTAAAACCGATTACTTACTCTCATGCCAGAGGATAATCGTGGGAGACAATCCCACGATAAGCCTAACGGTGTTTTCTGTTTATTTAGTGCGCAGGTCTCAAGCAGCAATAATCAATTGATACGAGAACCGGAGCTCAAACAAGGAACGCCCAACTTTTGTATCAACACATTGTATCTAGCCAAAGATCCATGGTTCAACCCATGACCCATGACCCATAACCAAAATACCCATGGGCAAAAAGGAGCGTTCCACAGATCCCTAGCTTTGTGCTAGCCGGATCCCTTGTGGTAGGGATCCGTGGGATCCGGGGAACAGTAGGATTTTTCCTCTATAAATAGTGAGCCATTTCTTCATTATTTCAAACCCCTTTCCAACACACTTTCTCCCCTGAGTTAAATCTCACTAACCTTAGATCCAAGAGATCTATGTTTGTAGTTTTGTTTTTGTGTGATCTTTTAGGTTCCTCTTAAAGGCAAGATCACCACCTTTGAAGTCGAGCAAGCTCAAGTCCATGAGTTGCCATGCTTCCTCATCATCAAGGCTACTGAAGTCTTCTTGTTGATGATTCCTTTGTTTCTTCAAAGAAGTGCAGTGTTGAAGACATTAGTGAAAGATGTCTCAAGTGTCAAGACGAAGATATTAGTGAAGGGTATCTATCATCTATAGCATAAGCACTTGTGGTAGGTGCTTAGAAGTCAAGACAAGAGGCATTAGTGAAAGGTGCTTAGAAGTCAAGACTTGAAGAATTAGTGAAAGGTGCTTAGAATTGAAGACACAAGACATTAGTGAAAGGTGTCTTGTAGATCTAGTCAAAGGCATTAGTGAAAGGTGCCTTAGATGTACATTTGATATGGTGTGTTTCGATGTACTAGATAGACTAGCATTAGATCCAAGGATATTGATGTCCTTGATGATGTTGTAAAGGAGTAGATCTCCTTTGGGATTAGTCGTTGGTGTAATGTGGTAGTAGTTCCTCCATTGCAATGGAACTAGGTGCTTAGCCTAGTACCTAATAAAGGGTAGGCGACGTTGTGAAGGTGTAGTTCACCTTGGAGTGAAAGAACTAGGTACTTATCCTAGTACCTTATAAAGGTAGGCTACGTTGTGTAGGTTTGGTTCACCTTGGAGTGAAAGAACCCGGTGGTTAGCCTAGCACCGAAAAAAGGGTAGGCGACATTATGAAGGCTTCTCCGCCATAAGGAGATTGGTGTAGTGTTTACGAACTCTCGAGTAGGTGACTCGGGGAGTGGAGTAGGGCAAGAAAGGTGTCCTTGTAGCCGAACCACTATAAATACTCGCGTTGTGATTTTGTGCTTCTTACTCTTATCTTTTCATTACATATCTTTTTATGCTTGTTTATCAACATCCAACACACACAACCAAATAGATTGACATAAGTCGATCTAAATAGTTTAAAAGGAAGTTTTAATTGGTAAAACTATTCAACCCCCTTCTAGTTTTCCACATCATCCTCAGCTCAAGATCAAACTGGAGTGGAAAAGGATGTGTCTGATACACAGGAGGAAACTCTTGCTTCTAGTGACACTCAGTCAGAAAGTCAGGAATCAGAACCTTCTACAGAAACGGTTCTGGTACTTGAGACAGAGATGGAACAAATAGACACTGACAAACAAGATACAGAGGTTCGGGGAAATGAACTGCTGGAAGGTTCACATGAGATTCTTAAGCCAAGATCTGAGGATCACGTGTGTCTAGAAGAAGCAAACGTGTTTAAGAGATATCTGTCATCACTAAAGAATCTTGAGCCTGACATTACTTATGGTGATCAATTCCTAAAGGACAGACCCTTATACATCGAGTCTGACAAGCAAAACGATGAAGAAGAAGAAGTTGAGTCTATGTTCTCGGTCACTATCCAGCAAGACACATCAACTATTCCTCCGATGTCAGCACCCATTGTCACTTCATCATCAAAAACTCCATCAATCACACTTCTACCACCCGCTCCTGCTCAAGCAACCGCACTTCCACTGCCCAAGCCTGCTACAATTCCTCCACATGTTGTCACTGTAAGTGACTTTGTCACACCACCAGCTTCACCACCTCCTGCCAAGACTACATAGCAACTTCTTGAAGAAGCACTTAAGAGAATCAAGGTCCTCGAGAAGCATCACTTGCCCGAATCCGTCAAGCATCTGGATCGTCGTGTATCCAAGCTGGAGAACCTCAACTTTGACACCGAAGTGGCAAATGCCATTGAAACAGAAGTAAAAGATGATGTAGAATGGGTAATGAAAGATCCACTGCTTCAGAGGTTTAAGGATTTGCCTATTTCGGATATGAGATCAGTTCTCTCTGATAGAATGTATGACACAAACGAGCATCTGGACGAGGTTCATAAGAAGTTATATGAGGCTCTCGAAGAATCGATAAAGCATGATAATCATTTGCAATTTCTGGAGGACATTCGTGAAAGGGAGGCAAAGAAAAAGAGAAGAGTAGTGTTGATGGAGTCCATATCTGGAGTTCCTAAATCTCCACCACCTCCTCGTCCTCCAACTGGTGGAGTTGGGTCATCTGGAACTGGTGGATCTTCTGGTACAAAAACAACTTGTTGGAATCACTCCGAAACTATATTTCAAGTGTTAGTGATTCATATGTAATAGTTAGCTTAATATGGCTTTTAAGTTAGTAATCAAGGCTAGGCTTATGTAGAAAGCCCATAAGCCTAGGCCAAGCCCAATAAGTAAAAGGATGGGAACTTGGAGTGTTGCCCTAATTCCCTCCTATAAATACCTCTTGTAAACCCTCACTTGAGGGTTGGTTGTTCATTTACTTATTCACTCCTACGCATAACTTTTCTCTACTTGTATATCGTGTGTGTTTGTATTTGTTCAACCAATCATCTCTTCCTTATTTCTTCTATTGATGCTTGTGTTACTAATATGGTGACCTAACAGTGGTATCAATCGCCAAATAGTTGGGTGAAAATGTTTTTGTTTTTGAAGTTTTAAGGTTTAAGCGTAACTCTCAGTTCATAAACTTATTCACCCTTAAAAACTCAGTTTTTACACTTTTCAATCCAAGATTATTGTACTTTCAACGTTTTTAAGTGTTAAAATTTCAGTTTTTAGCATAAAGTTTCAACCTTTACGTGTATTTCTTTAGATTTAAGCTTGGTTTTATACGCGTGTTCATCTTTACGCGTAAGCCGTTTTGTAGCTTTGGATCATCAAGTTTCACAATTTTCTGTTATTTTGGTGATATTGAAGCTGTTTCATCACAAAAATCTGGTTTAGAAACATCGTTGGGCAGAAATCAGTTTTGGTTGCTTTCTACGCGTAAGAAAACCCTAATCTTACGCGTAACTCATCCTTGGATCGATCTTCAGTTTTCGTGGTTTACTTAGTGTTTTCTTTCTTGGATAAGCCTGAAAACACTTCGACTTTGGATATCCTTTACACTGTGATAGTGTAAAAGATCTTTTGGGCAAAAACCCTAATCTTACGCATAAGCTCAAACTTATGCGTAGAACTCATTACGCATAAGATTATTCTTACGCCTAAGCTTTGTCTTATGCATAAATTAATCCTACGCCTAAGTTTTCTACGCTTAACTTTCTGTTTACGCCTAACTTTAGTGTTTTCTCATTACTTACGCGTAACTTTTGCTGTTACGCGTAACTTTGGTGTTTTTACACATAAGTGTTCCTTTGCCTTTACGTGGTTTCTATGCCTAAGGATACTTCATCAACAATGTTTCATTCGACTACAAAGATCCATTTAATAACACAAGTTTTCAACATGTCACAACCACCATACTCTAACTATTTTCCTTACACTTATCATCAACAACAACAACAACCACTAAGTCCACAACATCAACAATTTAATCATCAACAACAAATTTATCAACAACAATTTAATCAACAACATACTCCACAACTTGGAGCAATTCCACCACCACAAATGGTTCAACCACCACCTAGTCTTCAAGTTCAACCTTACACAAACTTCTACAATCAACATCCATCCAGGAGTACTATGAAGGAACCAACATGGTTTGGCAGATGTGTGAAGCCTTAAGTAGCCAACAATCAATTCATGAAGTTGGCTCACTTGATAGACCTCCAATGCTCACTCCTGGTAATTATGATCAATGGGTGATAAGGTTCTTTAGGTTTTGTGATCTAAAGAAGCCACATGGAAAGTTCATAAAGAAGGTCATTATGGAAGGTCCATTTCAGATGCCTACTGTTATTACACCCGCAGATCCAGATGCCAATCCACCAAGAGATGCTGTCACCAACATTGCAACTATCTCAGACCTCACTGGTGATGAACTTCTACACTTTGAAGCCGATGAACTAGCAATGCAATACATCCTTTTGGGACTACCCAATCCGATCCTTCAAAGTGTTGATGCTCAATAGATAGCTAAAGCAATGTGGGAACATATTCATCTTCTAATGGAAGGCACACCACTCAATCAGGAAGACATGGAATCTAAAATTAACTTGGCTTATGAACACTTCATGATTGAACCAGGAGAGACATTAGAGTCATATCATCATTGCTTTTCAGACATCGTTAATGATTTGGACAAACACAACATCATCATGCCATGAATTGCTGTCAACACTAAGTTCCTAAGTAGTCTTGGTCCGGAATGGGAGAAGTATGTTATTTTTCTCTGTCAAGCTAAGAATCATTATCATGCTACATACGGATTGTTGTACGAATATCTGAAACCTCACCAAAAAGAAGTTGACAAAGAAAGGACTATCCGTGGACTCCCGCCTTCACAGTCACTTCCGGACAATCAACAACTTGCTTTGTGGGCTCAAACTAATCTTCTTCCTCAAAAAACTCCTCAACCCACTCCTCAACCAACTGAAACCATCACACCACATGATCAGTCACAGCAACAACCTCAACAAACTCAATTGGTTCCTTACAACAACAACAATGCTCAAGCACTTTACAGTGAAGCTGATGAGGACTCTGCTGCTTTCGATGAATTACAACAAGGATTTGTTATGATTGCGTAAGCCTTCGGTCGGTATACAAACAAATCCAACAATCACATTCGTTCCTCATCCAACACAAGGAATCAAGCTGTTGTGAACAATGGACACGTTGAAGTTCAGAACTGTGGTTATGGTCGTCAGATGGGAGGTGGTCAAGGGTTTAATGCTATTGGAAGGAATAACATGGGTGCTCCGCAACAACAAAGGGGTCAAGTGGTTGAACAGGGGAATGCTCAGAATGGGGTTAATGGTCTTTGTTGTTATAACTGCAATGAGAAGGGCCACCTGGCTAATGCATGTCCTAAGCCGAGGACAAGAGGCAGTGCTTATCACAAAGAGGCATTGCTCTTGACTCTCAAAGATGAAGCTGGTGGAACTCTTACCAACAAGGAACAGAGCTTTATGGCAGATGCAGATTCTGATGATGATATGGAGGACTTGCAGGCTAATGCAGCCGTGATGTTGATGGCACAAATGCAAGCTCTACACATGAGTGACACAGGCCCAGTGTATGACACTGATGGCTTGTCTCAAGTACTGGATCAAAATATACTCATCCCTGATCTGATATATCCGCCAATTTCTCCATCCGACAAGGATCTGATTATTCAACATGAGCCATCCACATCTCATTCCGACGATTATCAAATAGATCCCGTAGTTATATTTGACGATCAAGATAACCTTTTGGTTAATATTGATAATCAAGTTGACTCTGTGGTTATATTTGAGGATCTAAATAATGATCATGATGAGACTCACGTTGAGCAAGATGAGCTTCTGTCTAATAGAGAAATTGAGCTCCTGACCTTAATTAAAGACCAACACTCTCGTTTGGAAATTTGCACGAAATTAAAAGAGAAAAATGCACTGTTAATTAGGGATAATGAATGCTTAATTCGAAAAATCAACTTTTTTAAAACTCAAGAAAAACCTGAAGAAGGTTTTGAAGTCGCTTTTGCTAAATCTCGTCAAAATGAAAAATCATTAGAACGACAGATACGTGATCTAGCCGCTTCCAAGAATGCTTTGTTGTCTCAAATAGAACAACTGAAACATGAACATAAACAACAACTTAACGCTCTTACTTTGGAAACTCAAAAAGCCAAGGCTGAGTTGTTAACTTGTCAAAAACAGTTCTCTGAGTACAAACAGCATTCCATGAAACGAATAGATAACTATCTTGAAGAAATTGTCGACTTACAACACAAAATCAAAGAGTTTCGAAATGTTGTTTATAAACATGGTGAGTCAATCACAACTATTCAAAAGTTTACTTTTAAACCAAATCCAAATGGATATGGTCCAATTCTTGCTGATTACAAACCTAAGTTTTCAAACGGAGTATTCAAACCAAATCCTGAAGTTTACAGTGCAGAACATAGAATTGATGATTCACTTATGACTGTTGTTGAATATAATAGTATGGATGAATTAGATGCAGATGACGAGAGTCGGTCAAAAATGGAAAATGTCGTTTATAACAAACCATTTAACTATTCAAAATCCGTAACTTTTGTCACACAACAAGATACCACTAACAAACCTTTTGTTATCACACCAGTTTCTGAAGTTAGTCCCAAACACGATGGTGCACAAATTAATGGTCCTTTACCTTCACTTACTGAAGTTAAAACAAAAGCCGAAAGTTATCGCGTTATAAAATACTTTGACACTTTCTTATCTGACCTCAAAATTTTGGAACGTGAGATTGAATTTCATTATGAAATAAAAGTTGATCATTTTTAATCGCCAATGGCGCGAGAACAAAGAGACATTCTTCAGAAAAGACTTTTACCCCATGTCAAAAATTTGAAAACTTGTGCACTATATTGGGAAAGGGATTTTCACAAGGAACTCGGTCTCATGAAAACAGTTTTCGAGAAAACAGAAACATCTATTTCAAATACTAAACGTAAAAAGAAATTGTTGAGAAAAGATGTTGATCGACTCTTGGAAGATGTTATCTGTGCTGATATCAATAATCTTGTTGTATTACACTCTGTTGCATATGCATCTGATCATATCTCTGTTGATTCTGTTGATATTGTTGAGAATATTGATAATGTGCATCAGATCGAGTCTTTAAAAGCTGTAAATGAACAACTGTTAAACGAACTTTCAAATTCAAAACGTCGTCTTTAATGGTGTCAAAAAGATTGTCAAAATCGTGAACTTGCTTTGCAAAACAAAATCCACCAGTTGAAATCAAAAACGTTTAATCCTAAAATTAAGCAACTGGATGATCTAAACGTGTCTTTGAAATGTCAAATCTCAAAATATGAACAAGAACTTGCAAAAGTTAAAAAAGAATATGGTGTCATATTTGATTTACTCAAACAGACTCGTAATGAAGCATCAAATGAACTTGATCATTATCTTGCACACACTAAAGAAGTCATGAATTTTTCTGGAAATCTTAGTTCTGAAAATCAAGATTTGGTGCACATTATCCTTAAGTTAAGGGAAATGTTAGTAAAGTATGAACAAGTTCAGCCTAGCATCATTAAGAAAATTGCACCTGTAACACTTAGCAAACGTGAACACAGATTGCCTATTGACAAAACACAAGATACTAATGTGCTTCCCTCTACTAAAACAAGAATAGTTGCCTCTTTTCCAAACGTCTGCACTTCACAGCCTAGGAGCAATACAAGGAAGAATAGGAAGTTGCGACCTAAGAAAAGATCAATAAAGAATGCTGAAGTAGAAGAACACCCTAGGACTTTGAATAAGACTCAAGTTGCACCCACTTTAGATATTGCGTCTGACAAATGTAATGGAAAAAGTGTTGTAACGAATGCTAAACCTTTAAGTACTTTTGATATTCAGTCTGATGCTTCTTGTGTTATTTTTCGTAAAAGTATGCTTTCTGATTGTCATGACAAATGTGTTGCTAGAGCTATCTTGTCTCGTTTAAGGAATCCTAAGAATCGGAATACCTCTAGGCCCACTAATGCTTCTAAGTCTGTGCTTGGTAAACCGCCCTCCTTAGATTCTAAGAAACGCATTGATGTCCTTGTAGTTCCAGTATCACCTCCAAGGAATGTAGTACCACCTAGTGCATTCACTAAGACTAAAGCTAAGACTAGTTGGAGATGGCAGAAATGGATACATAATACACTAGGATTTAAATGGATGCCTAAAGTCATTGATGTGTGTATTTCTACTATAACTGCTTCGGAACCCTCTAACACTTCGGGTTCCACATCTACTTCTATTCCATCTGTGTCGTCTGTGTGTAATGCAGGTGATACAGATCATCCTTTGGATTGTTGATAGCGGATGTTCCTGACACATGACAAGCAATCTTAAACTGTTATCAAACTTTATTGCAAAGTTCATTGGCACTTTCAGATTCGGGAATGATCACTTCGCAGCTATCATGGGCTATGGAGATTATATCAATGGCAATATCGAAATTAGCAGGGTTTACTATGTGGAAGGCCTCGGTCACAATCTCAAACACCACTTGTTGAAAACTCTCAGACCTTGACAGATATTAAGCACTCGTGGATCGTTAGTGTTGCCTATGTAATCATAAGCAAACTAATAGACAGTCTCTAACACTTGTATTCTAAAGCGGAAAGTAAACACAAGATGTTATAACTAAGAACACTTAGATCCTCTATGGATCTTTTTATTCACTGAAATTCTATGTTTCAGATCCGTTATCTATTACAAACTATTTGGTTCCTTTTACAAACAAGGAGCCCTAATCTCTTACTACCCAATCGACTAAACATGTTTGCATGCATTTAATGACTAAAACATTAAACAAATATAGAGTAGTCTAATAATACTGCCCATGCAACCTTGGGCCGTTCAAAGATAATAATGAGTGAGCATTTAATTCATAGGCGCATGCTGATCCTAGTCAGCTTTCACCCTTCAGCAGTAACACGCAATGCTTGTACTCTTCAGTAGAATTACATCTTCAGCAGATTCTGCTTCTCCTTCGGCAGAAACCTTCGGCAGTAATGTCGGCAGAAATTCTACTTCACATAATTCCCAACAATCCTCCCCTAAACTGGAATTTGACTTGGTTAATTTCCAGTTTCCTGACCTTGAAAGATCTTTTGAGACTTCAGTACTAGAGGATTGTTTTCTCAGATCATTAGCAAAGAACCAATAATAATTTTATCTCTATGATGATCAAACTTTGAAACGCCAGGTCTTTGCAGCAACAAATGACATAATGTACATCAATACTTATCAGTTGCATACTATTCTCATCACTTCCAGGTGTGTGAACTCCTGTGAGAGGTGAATCATTGAAAATAATGGATTTGATGTCTCTTTACCTATAGCCATCTCTACTGGAGTAGCCAAATGTTTAAGTTCGAAAACTATGGTACACTGATAACCATCTGATTTATAGACAAACTAGAAACCATATAAATGGATTTGATGTGTCTTTACCTGTAGCCGTTTGCTCAGGACTAGTCAATTCATAGAATTGGTGAATTGATAACCAAATATGGAGATAGTTGCCTTTACCACAATCCATATACTTGTGGGCTAGTCAATTCTTGGATTCCAACAAGGAATAGATCATGGTGAATTGATGACCATACAACACTCAGCAATTAAGCATGGGTGGTTGCAGACCCTATGATTTTGAGCAAATCATTACAGCTATCAACAGATTTGACATGTCTTTACCAAAGCTGTACCCTTTGGACTAGCTAACTCTTTGATATACACAAGGTATATCTGGTGAGTTAAAAACCATCAAAAATGCAACAAACCTGCAAATGAAATTTATTTATTTATTTATTTTTTTTTTTATTTTTTTTAACTAAGAATCTAACAAAGAAACAAACAAAGAAAATCCTCCCCTGAGGCATATGCCTCCCCTGAGGCCTATGCCTCCCCTTAAACTAGGCAGTTAAGGGTTAAGCATTCCTATATTGACTAGAAGGTGTTGAAACCTTGGTCCATCAAAAGCTTTTGTTAGCAGATCTGCCACATTATCATCTGTATGCACATTTATCAAGTGTTTTTCATATGCATCTCTTATAAAGTGGTGTCTGATTTCAATATGTTTGGTTCTGCTGTGAAAAACTGGATTTTTGACAATGCATATGGTACTCTGATTATCAATAAAAAGAGTTGTGTTCATGAAGTTGTACCCATAGTCCAACAATTGGTTTTGAATCCATAGCACCTGGCCACAGCAGTTTGCAGCAGCAACATACTCTGCTTCAGTAGTAGAGGTAGCAACAATGGTTTGTTTCTTGCACTGCCAAGAAATCAGTCTCTTTCCAAGGAATTAACAGCCTCCAGTTGTGGATCTCCTATCCAGATTTGCACCAGCATAATCACTGTCACTATATGCTTCCAACTTAAAAGGAGACTCTTTTGGGTACCAAAGGCCCAAGTGTGGTTGGCCTTTGAGGTACTTAAAGATCTTCTTAACTGCATTGAGATGAGAAGTAAGTGGAGTGACTTGATGTCGAGAGCACACACTTACAGCAAAGGTAATATCAGGTCTTGAAGCTGTCAGATACATTAATGAACCAATCATAGATCTGTATAAGTGAACATTCACAGGTAGATCTAGATCATTGTTTGCTTTTGTTTTTGGAGCTTCATAAGGTGTTGTGGCAGTCCTGACACTTTCCATGCCGAATTTCTTCAACATGTCCCTCACATATTTATCCTGACTGATAAATATCCCATCCTGTTTCTGCTGAACTTGGAGACCTAAAAAGAAAGTAATCTCTCCCATAGCACTCATCTGAAATTCTCCCTTCATCAGATCCTCGAATTCCCTACACCAAGCTTCTTTAGTGGATCCAAAAATGATGTCATCCACATACACTTGCACAAGTATGATGTCTGTTGAGTTCTTCTTCAGAAAAAGAGTCTTATCAATGGCACCTCTTCTGTAGCCATGCTTCAGCAGAAATGATGAAAGCCTAGCATACCATGCCCTTGGTGCCTGATGAAGTCCATAGAGAGCTTTAACGACTCTGTAGACATGATTAGGATGATCTGGGTCTTCAAATCCTTTTGGTTGTGAGACATAAACTTCCTCTTCAATCTCACCATACAGAAAAGCACCTTTAACATCCATCTGATATAGCATGAAGCCCATGTATGATGCATATGCCAAGAAAATTCAAATGGCCTCTACTCTTGCAACAGGTGTAAACACTTCATCATAATCAATCCCTTCTTCTTGCCTGTAACCTTGAGCGACTAATCTTGCTTTGTTTTTAATAACCGCACCCCTTGCATCTCTTTTGTTCTTCAGAATCCATTTAGTTCCAATGGCATATTTGCCATCTGGTAATGGTACCAAGATCCAAACTTGTTGGTTCTAAAACTGTTGCATTTCGTCTTGCATTGCCTCAATCCAACTTGAGTCTTCAAGAGCTTGAGTGACACTGGTTGGCTCTACTTGAGAAAGAAAACACGCAAACAGACAATGCTTGAAGTCTATGTGATTGTCTCTTTGTTGATTAGAGACATAAGAGAGAAAAGCAACCTGTCCAAATTTAGGACTAGAGATAGCCCTTCGAGTTCTAACAGGAGCTAGAATGTCACCAATAATATTGGATTGAGGGTGAGTGATGTTGATTCTATTTGTAGCAGTGGGGTTGACATCAATGGTAGGTTCAAGATTAGACACAGTTGGTACAAAGGTTGTGTCATAGGAAGGTGTGGAGAAAATGCCAGATTGGGGTTGATGATTTCCAAGATCTGAAGGACTTGGAAAGCGAGTATACGGGTCACCAAAGTCTGTGGACACTCTAGTAGGAATAGGAGTAGAAACAGACGAGCTTTCAGCAGATTTGGTGACAATGGGAGAGATTGCATCAATGTCAGCAGAAATGTGGTTTCCACTGACAGTCTCATTTACAAACTCCCCATCCACCTTCTCAACTTCAAGCTTAGCTGCAAACTCTTGAGTCTGAAGCCTAGCAAGGTCCTCAGCATAGTGCGATTCATCTTCACTCTCAGCTGTATTATCTCTTAAAGAGTTGCCTGCAACAATGTTAGGGGAGAAAGAAGGCACAAGAATGGGTTGTTCATCATCTTCAAATTCACTTCCTGATTCAGCATCCAAGGTACCTACATTATTAGTGGGAGTTTCTTGAGAGCCTGCACTTTGGTTAGCCATATGTCTAGTATAACCCAAATAGTCAGTTAGGTAGTCAAGATCAAAAGACCACACATGACCCTGTCCTTGAACATTTGGCTTATCTTCTAGGTATCTGAGGTTCAAAGTCTCCTCTATCTTCTTGGCAGATAAGTTGTACACTCTGTAAGCCTTGCTATTAGCCGAATAACCCACAATATAACCATCATCAGCCTTCTCATCAAACTTCCCCAAAGGATCACTGGTGTTCAGAATGGTCACTTGACAACCAAAAGGTTTGAGGTAATGAATACTGGAACCTTCCCAAAGAGAAGTTCATATGGTGTTTTGAGGTGAGGTCTAGTAATGGAGACTCTGTTAAGCACATAGCAAGCTGTGCCAACAGCTTCAGTCCAGAACATAGTGGGCAATTTAGAGTCTGCAAGCATTGATCTCGCAGCCTCTATCAAGGTCCTATTCTTTCTTTCAGCCACCCCATTTTGTTGCGGGGTTCTTGGATTGCTATAGTCCCTCTTAATCCCTTTAGACCTACAAAGTTCTATAATAATGGCATTCTTGAACTCTGTTCCATTATCACACCGAATTCCCTTAACCTTCTTGTTCAACTGATTTTCAACTAGGGTGATGAAGTCTTTCAGCACTGGAGTTGTTTCATCTTTAGTCCTTAGAAAGAACACCCAGCAAAATCTGCTATATCCATCAGTGATAACCAAACAATAGTACTTGTGATCGATGCTTCTTACATGATTTGGACCAAATAGATCCATATGTAACAGCTGAAGAGGCTCAGAGATGATGCTCACTGCAGTGACAACTTTGTAGGATGCTCTGTGTTGCTTCCCTTTGTTGCATGCAACACAATTATGATCATTGGAGAACACTTTGGTGGGAAGACCTTCGACAAGTCCCCTTTTGGAGAGAGTGTTTATTGTTTTGAAATTCACATGAGCCATTCTCCTATGCCATTTGTTAGACTCATCCAATGATGCTTTATCCAGCAAACAAGTGAGGTCACCTTCAGGGTGAACTTCATTGAGGTTGAATGTGTATAGATTGTGAGTTCGAGGGACTCTCAGCAGAATTGAAGTATCTTCTGGAAGCTTGAACTCTTTAGACAGCACAAGACATTCATTTTCAGAGAAGAGTACCTTGTTCTTGGTGTCACAAATTTGTGAGACTGAGAACAAGTTGAAGTTCTGAAGCTCCCTAACATAGTACACATTCTCAAAGTTCAGTAGAGGTGTCTTGATGGTGCCTTTCCCAGTAATTCTACCATCACTTCCACCAAAGGTCACATTCCCTCCTTCTTCAATAGGAACAAAATTGTGCATCATATCTCTATTTCCAGACATACTTCTTGAACAACCACTATCAACAATACCAATATCTTTATGCTTAAGGGGATGATCCTACAGAAACAAACATATATACAAAAGAATGTTAGTATACCGAGGAGGCTCAAGTCATTGCTGACTTGAACCTGCCTTGTGGATCATTAGATTTAGGTTTAGCAAAAGAGTAAGATCCACCATTGTTCTTGGGTTTCCATTGATATTTAGGTCTCTTATTATTCCAAGAACAACCTGCTGAGGACTTGACAGCAGTGCCCCAACATCCTTTCCCATTTCTCATAGAGTCAACATATGAAGGCCAATAACCATGTTTAAAGTATGGGCTAGTGGGTTGCACATAAGGTCTATCAGATGATCTCCTCCAAGGAGAATCAGTTCTAGCTTGTGGGACATAAGGTGGAATATTTTTAACATTGGTCCACACTGGTCTTTGTTTCTGCTGATTAGCACAAACACCCAATCTTTGCTCATAAAAATCACAATCCTTAATAAGATGAATTTTACTTCCACACACAAAACATGTCTTCCTTTTGGAAGATGTATTCAATAAAGAAGATGTTCGATTACATGTAGAAGTACTTAAACAAGAAACATTAAAGGAATTGTTTTTAACAGACAAATTATGCAAAGAATTGAAAGATAAGTCTTCAGGAGAAACAGGCTTGGAAGTAGACACTTCAGCAGCTATCCTAGAAGGCTTGTAGATAGATTTGGGTGCAGGCTTGGGTGTAGGTTCGGCTTGGAAAGGTCCGACTTATCACTTGAATCACAGCTGTAAGTAGATCCTTGATCCGATGAATTGTCACTGTCAGAGAAAGAGACAAAATCATAAGATGAAGCATCGTTGTCAGGCAAGTCTTTTGACTTATTGCCATACAGATGGTGTGATCCATCAAAGTCAACAGTGATAGATAGTTCAGTGGGCATGAATTCACCTCTAATAGGTCCAGGGACAGCATGTAAATCACCTTCCTTTCTAAAGTGTTCTAAGCCTGCAGGTGTGGATTTACGCCCATCAAACCTAGCTTCCAATCCTACATACTTCTGAAAACCTAAGCCTATTCCTGAGTTCACAGATTGACTATTATAGAGTTCTCTAGCTAGATTGTCACCTGATATCAACCATTGTTTATTTCTAGCTATTTCCTCTGCAATTTTCTCTTTAAGCTCTAGATTCTCAGTAATAGTATCAGCTCTTTCCTTTTCAGTGCGTTTAATGTTAATATTAGCAATATCTAGATCAAATTGAAGCACCTTAATCTTTTCTTCATAAGCTATCTGATTCTTCTGAAACCAAACCTTTTGTCTTTCTAATGTTTTTAACGAGAGTTTATAAGCTTCATTATCAACATAGCATGCATTGTACTTAGGTTTCATAGTATCATAAGCTTCTTTCAGTTCATTGTATCTTTCACTACAACCAAATATACAGTTGTGTACCTGAGAAAGACCCATGAAGGCAAACTGATCATGCCTGTCTTCTGAAGAGCACCTTGCCAGCAATCCAAGCTTCTCTGTATCAGCAGCTTCCTCAGTTACAGATTCATGTGCAGCCCAGTTGACCTGCTCATCCATGGTGACTAGGGCTGCTGAAGTGCTAGCTCCCTTCTGATTCTGCTGATATGAGTGGTAGCTAGCTCCTTCTCCACTCTTCCTGTCTTTGCACTCCCTAGAGAAATGACCCATCTGGTGACAAGAGAGACACTTGACCTTACTCCTGTCAAAACGAGCTGGATCCTTTCCCTTAAACCCAAACTTCCTTCCCGCCTTCTCCTGAAACCTCTTGATATCTACTGAAAGCATGGCCACCTGCCATTTCAGCTTCATCTCCTCCATCTCAAGAGGGTCCACCTGGTCAAAATCTTCATAAACAAGATGCTGCTGAGTATCATAATCAGCAACAAATGAATGAAGCACATCCTCCAATACACTGCCAGATTTGGCTTGAGGATGTGATGGGGTGGGACGATAAGATGATGATGGCAGATAAGATGGAATTGAAGCATGCATCATCATATTGGAGTGAGATGTCCCAACAAAGGTTGTATGACCAGAAGAGGATGCACGGTAGGGAGATCTGACATCAGGTTCAAGAGATCTGAGTTTGTTGTACAGCTCATCAAAAGTGAGCATGTCTAGCCCACCTTTAGCTTTCAGGGCTATACTGACATGTAACGAAGATGGAGGCAAGGATCTCAGGAACTTGGAGTTGCAATCATCATTGTCAGGCTTCGCATTCAGCTGACTCAGAATCTTGTGAAACCTGTCGTATCCCTTGTGGATACCCTCTTCTTCAGAGATATTGAACTCTTGGAAGTGTTGTCTCAGCATAGACTTCCTCATCCTCCTGGACTCTTCATTCCCACCAAACCTTGCTTTCAGAGCCATCCAGATGTCCTTAGCATCAACCATGTGGTGAAAATCACCTAAGTGATCTTCAGGAATGGATTGAAGAAGGATGGTTCTTACCTTGTGTCCCCTTTGTACTGCTAGAATCTCTTCAGCAGTTTTGGGAGGAGCAATGGTGAACTTACCATCAAGATCTGGAATGGTCTTCTTTAGACTGTTGCCATTCTTCACAATCTCCCACAGATTCCAATCAATATTGGAGATCCAGTTCTGCATCTTCATAGTCCATAGATCATACTCTTCTTTCTTTAGGTAAGGAAACTTACCATTACTGTTGGATAGACTCAGTTGCTGCATAGAGGTGGTGTTGTGTTTGATGTTGTTGGTGGTGACTTCTGATTCATCATCAGTTCCAGGCATTGTAAATATGTTTTTGGTTGTATGGGGGTGAGGTAAATAAGGTTCTCAGTATCGTAGAGAGTCTCCCAAGGCTCTGATACCACTTGTTGAAAACTCTCAGACCTTGACAGATCTTAAGCACTCGTGGATCGTTAGTGTTGCCTATGTAATCATAAGCAAACTAATAGACAGTCTCTAACACTTGTATTCTAAAGCGGAAAGTAAACACAAGATGTTATAACTAAGAACACTTAGATCCTCTATGGATCTTTTTATTCACTGAAACTCTATGTTTCAGATCCGTTATCTATTACAAACTATTTGGTTCCTTTTATAAACAAGGAACCCTAATCTCTTACTACCCAATCGACTAAACATGTTTGCATGCATTTAATGACTAAAACATTAAACAAATATAGAGTAGTCTAATAATACTGCCCATGCAACCTTGGGCCGTTCAAAGATAATAATGAGTGAGCATTTAATTCATAGGCGCATGCTGATCCTAGTCAGCTTTCACCCTTCAGCAGTAACACGGCAATGCTTGTACTCTTCAGTAGAATTACATCTTCAGCAGATTCTGCTTCTCCTTCGGCAGTAATGTCGGCAGAAATTCTACTTCACATAATTCCCAACAGGTTATAACGAAGCTACAGGAGTAATCACTAAGCATTCATACGTGGATCTTAAGAATATTCCTCGGCCATGGAGAACTCTCTACATCATAATCACCAAATCTGTTTCTGGACGTGACAGTGGCTATGAGCATCCCAAGCTCATGGAACTGCAGATCTTTTGGGCTTTGGTCAACAATAAACACATTGAAGTTGAAGCTCTGATATGGGACGACATGATGTCATTCCTCAAAAATCTTGGCACCAAAATCCCGTATGTCAGATATACCAAACTGTTGATCCAACGAGCTCTAGGGTATAATCCTGATATTCCCTTAAGACTTGATGACCCCAAACAACACTCCAAGTTGTATGAGCCCACACTCTCAGTCAGATTTAAGGACTCTACAACAAAGAAACATGGTGCAGTGCTGCCAGATCACCTTATAATCGATGATATCAAACAACTGTACTCGTACAAACGATATCTGGTAGCGGTTGAAGAAGGCAAAGTAGGTTTTCTCGATGAAAAATCCACTGGTACACCTTCAAGGAAAACCAGAAGAGGCAGTGCAGGAAGTGTCACAAGCAGTGAGAGTCAAAGAAAGTTCCCAAAGAGGAAACCTCCACTCAAAAGGAAAGTTACCTCTAAGGAAGTTGTTCCTATTCCCATTCACAAGTCTGAACCTCAAAGAAAGCTGGTGGATGAAAGCTCTGATGAAACCGAATCAGACGAGGAGGTCACCTACTCTAAAACTGCAACCGATGTCACTCCAACAGTAGCTAAACCTCCCAGTCCAAAAGCTGACCAAGGCAAAGGGAAGACTCCCGTACTTGAGCAAGAAGAAGAAAGCTCAGATGAAGAGCCACTGGATTCTGACTACAGGAAGAAGTTCAAAATCATTAGACTCCAACACATGGCAAAAGAGTTTGAAAAGCAACAAATGCGTGGCCCCGGAGGGTCAAGTGGTGGTGTCCAATCTACACCAGTTCCTGATGCGGTTAATCAACCCGATAAGGGAATTGGTGCCACCACTCTTGAGCAACAACAAAAACGCCTAGAGGATTCTATTGATTATGACTTTGAGGAACCAGAAAAGGAAAAGTCTGAGAAAGAAAAAGCTGATGAAGAGGTTGCAGCTCAAGCCAAAGCTAATGAAGAGGCCCGGATTCAGGATTAAGTAAAGGCTAAATCTGGACAAGATGACGATGTGAAGTATGATGATTATCTTCTTGACAGTCCTACTCGCTCTAAGGAGAAAACTTCTGAACCTCCTAAGGACCCTGAATTACCTCACGACTCTTCATCATCAGATTCGTCTTCTCACTCTTCACCTCCACCATCCAAAGGAACAACCAGATCCACATCTAAATCTGTGAAGAAACCAACAGACTCTTGGATATCTCGGGCAAAGACAAGGATTGTTAATGCTGTCAAGCAAGTACGTAAGAAGGATGTAACCAACAAGAAGCTGAATCAACTCGCTGACAGAATCAACTTTCTTCAAGATGGGATAAACGAGTTGTTGACAGAAAGGGAACAAATCCAGAAGTTTATCAAAGGATATTTCCAAAAGGAATTGGAGAAGACGGCAAGAGAATACACTCACAAGTTTCTTCTCGACACTGTCCCTGGTGTGGCTAGAGAAGTATTCTCCAAACAACTTACTCCAAACATCGTCGCATTGGTTAACCAGATAATGGCCAAAGAATCTGATCTTTCTGAAACTAAGTTAATTGCTAAATTGGTGATGCAAATCTCAAAATGATCTGCAACTTTTACTTCGGATGAAGCTAAATTTTTTGAAGGTCTACTAGATTATCAACTCAGATCATCATGCAAGGAATCAGCAGATCAACATAAACGACCAAGAGATGACGATGATACGGACAAGGACTCTGCACGTAAACGTCCAAAGAAGTATGGAGAACCCTCCTCTGTGCCACCACCACCCCTAAGGACTCCAACAACAAGACAATCTCTTCCACGCTCTTCTACTGACAAACCTCATGACTCTGAGTTACCACCTCAGACAGAGAAAACTAGTGATCACTTCGAGTATACTGGTGGTAACGATGAGGAAGTCCCTGAGCCCCAACAACAACCCACCTCTCCCGCTTCAACAAAGAAACCATCATCCTCATCAAGGCCAAAGAAAAAGAAGAAGACGCCTGATTTCCCGACAAGAAAATGTCGGGCTCAAGCACATAAAGGATAACTCCTCCCGAACTCACATAAGGTGTATCAAGAAAGAGTGATCCATCATCCGGTGGTTTTGTGGGCGGACGAAGGGATGACGGATCAAAGAAAAACAACTCCATAGAAGAAGGGAGTCCATGGTACAGAGAAATGTAGTTCAAAGGTTTAACAATGAAGGCATCCAAGATAGGATCCTTTTTCCAGAAAACTTTGGTTTTATGAATGTCCTCTTCGATGAGTATCCCAGGGTTAAAAATTTTGTCCTCGAAAAGGAACAAAATCAAAGTATCATCTACGTGAAAATCCTCACGAGACAAGGCATCACTCTCGGATAAAAAATCTTGCGGGACTTCAGTATCAACAAGCTCATCAGTCGAAATCTTTACTTTCTTTTCTTCCTTCAGGTAAAACGGATCATCGTATTCTGTTTCTCCTAAAATATCATCATCTGATGGAATCGAGTTAATGGGAGTAAGTTCATCGGTGAACTTCTCGAAGTAAATCGACGGATCTTGATATAACAAATATTCAATTTCACGTAAATCAGCTCTGAAATCAAAGACGTCATCCTCACTTCCCGGTGGAAGAGGGTCCATGCGAGCGAGTTCATCAGCGAACTCCTCGAGAAGTACATCAATGGAAGAATCCTTGAGCTCGGGCTCCGGAGGATTAGTAGACGGCTTGACTTCTTTATGTTCATTTTCTTTCGGAGAGAGTGAAGAGAGCATTTCTTCAATTAAACGAATATCTCCCTCGATGTCGATGTCGGCATTATCAATTTCCGGTGAAACTGAATCACTTTTCAAATAAGCCTCGATTTTTTTCATGATAGAATCATCCTCCTCGGATTGAGTGAGGGAAGAGCAAGAATCATAAATGATTTGTTTAGAAGAAAGTTCCATATTTTCAGAAGGAGTGGGATTGCCACTCAAAGAAAACTCGACGTTTTTAGGAACAAGATCAATCCGATACACAGAAAGTGGAGGTGGGACAAGTGGTGTGCTCTTAGAGCTAGCAGTTTCCACCACTACCGTTGTAGACTCCTTTTCTAGTTTCTTCTTTTGCTCAGCACGTATCGTCGATAAACTCTTAACCATAAAACGTGAAAGGCTCGGATCAATTCTCGATGGTTTAGGCCCAACTTTTTGGACGACCGGAGGTTGGACATTTTTGGTACTTCTGTTATTAGTAGGAATTCCCGGGTCCTTTGTCACCTCGGTGTCATTAATTTTGGCCACATCATATTGGTTGGTTAGAGATTTGGAAGTATGGTTAACATTGAACGTGACGGCTTCTTTTCCAACTCTTAAAGTGATTTCTCCTTCATACACATCAATCAACGCATGGCCCGTCCTTAAGAAACTTCTTCCAAGAATGAGGGGTACACGAGGGTCGGCATCAAAATCGACAACAACAAAATCAGCGGGGAAATCGAACTCCCCCACTTTAACAAAGACATCCTCGGCTATACCCTTTGGTTTCGTAGTAGTACGGTCGGCTAGCTCGAGGGTCATACACGTTGGGGTAAGTGGGGGCAATGAAAGATTTTCGTAACTTGATTTCGGCATCAAATTGATACTCGCGCCAAGATCGACCAAGGCGGAGCACTGAATAATTCCTTGAAAATCACACGGAATGAGGAACTTGCCGGGGTCACCTAAATTTTCGGGAAGTTTCTTGAGAATAACCGCCGAACAATTCTCATTCAAAGACGTAGTAGCAAGCTCATACAATTTTTCCTTATTCGAAAGCAATCCCTTAATCGTAGAAGCAAGTTTAGGCATCAAGAGAAGGGCATCCGCAAAACTGATCTCCACATTCAAGTCTTTGAAGATTTGGAAAAATGTTTCCATTTGATGACTCGACTTTTCACGAAGCGATTGATCTTTAAGACGAGACGGATATGGGATAGACGGTTTTGGATTAGCTTTCTTCACATTAACGGGAGCATCTTCGGGCTCAGAATCTTGGACAACCGTGGGTTGGACATTCTCAGTACTCCCTTTATTAGTAGGAAGCACCGGGTCCTTTGTCACCCCGATCTCACGGTCTACCACATGAGATGGAGAAGAAGAATTAGTGGTAGGAGCCGTAGGTCCATCGTAAGCTACACCACTTCGGGTAGTGATCGCTTTCATGTCACCTCTCGGGTTGGGAATCGTATTACTCGGAAGAGAACCGGATCCCGAGGGTTGAGAATAAGAAGTAGAAGGTTGATTGGCTTGAAAGAAACTAGCCATCATATTACTCATTTCACTCATCTGCTTGTTACTCGTAGCAAATTCATTCCTGATGCTCGTGATTTGAGTTTGTAAACTTTTAATGGTGTTATCGGAGTTCTTCATGTAAGTTAGAAACTCGTGGTTCGGAGCAACTTGATGAGGCAGTTGATAAGGTGGTTGAGAATGAGAAGGTTGTTGATATTGTTGTTGAGGAGGTGGTGGTTGTTGGGAAACTTGAGGTGGAGGAGCTTGGTAGTGTTGATTACCATGATTAGCACCTCTGTTTTGATTGTTGTTACCATTGAAACGGTTTTGATTATGGTTTTGGTGTTGAGGTTGGTTGAAACCGGGAGGTCCGAGATAATTGTTTGAACGGTAGCTAAGAAGATTTCGATCTCCTTGCGGTTGATTGTAGTTCCTTGTAGCAGCATAAACATTCTCATGTGCGTATCCACTGACGGCTGGGCACTCAGAATAAGAATGTGGACCTCCACAAGTCTCACAAGTCGGGTGTACCGCTTTCACTTGTTGATGTTGATTCTGATTATTCATTTGATGTATCCTTAAGATATCGTCCATCTTTTTGTTCAGAGCGGCTATTTCGAGAGAAGAAGACGTATTTGATCGAGATGATTCACCCCTTTCGGTGGTAGAATCCCAATAATTGTGATGAGCGGTCATGTTTTCGATAAGATCGTAGCATTCCTCAGGACGTCTCTTCATAAAAGTTCCACCGGCAGCAGCATTGATTGTCTCACGGTGTCGCAACGTCAAACCATTATAAAACGTATCAATTTGAGTGACAAGCAACATGTTATGATTCGGACATCGATCAATCGCAAGCTTATAACGTTCCCATGCTTCAAACAATGATTCGTCGGGATATTGTCTGAAATTACTGATATCGTTTCTCAACTTCGTCACCATCGACGGTGGAAAATATTTTTCCAGAAACTTAGAAACCATCTCCTCGAAGGTATGAATCGAATTCTTCGGGAGTCGATCAAACCAAGACGTAGCATGATGAGTCAAAGAGTATGGGAAAAGATAGAGACGAAGGGCGTCATCGGAGACCCCATTTTGTTTCATACTCTGGGTGGCGGTCAGAAATTTATCAAGATGCTTGTTAGCATCTTCATCCGGTAAACCATGAAATTGACAACTGTTTTTTACTTGTTCTATCATATGATTTTTCAAGCTAAAATCGGTAGCTTGAAAATTAGTCGGTGCAATGGGTCCTCCCCTCCCGTACATGGTTGGTTGACATAGCTCCTCCATCGTTCGGAAATCGGGAGCTACATTTTGATTAACGGGAGGAGGATTGGGACCGGGAACAGGTGGTACTTGATTAGCAGCCATATTACGTAACTCGAGTACGTTTCGATTACGAAGTCTTCGTGACTGAGAACGAGTGCGCATGCACTAAAAACAAAATCCAAAAATCAAAGTGGAAAAATAATTTTGAAAAAGGAAAATCTTTTTGGTTTTTATATTTAGAAAACTTTTGAAAACACAATCTTTTTGTAACCTTTGCGTCAACCGGTGCTCGGTAGCTCCCAAAAGTATGCGCAGCGGAGCGGGAACGAAGAGTGGATCGTTCTTCAGTCTGCAATTTAATGTCAAGACTTCCGTTTACCCCGTGTATAGGTTGTACTTCTTAGGTGAGCCGACGTAACAATTGACGTTCAGGTTTGTTTTGTTGGTTTTTAACTTTTTATGGTTTTGTAAACACTATAGGAAGAATGTTTTGGTAATTTTAGATGTTTTTGGGTTTTTGAAAAAGTTATATATACAAAAACGACGGTAACTTCACTTGGGGAAGGATCTTCAAATGCACGCAATTCGAGACGGAAATACGAAAATTCACTACAAGCCTTCCCCGGCAGCGACGCCAAAAATTGATTCGATAAAAATCAATAATAGAAGTGTATGTAGTATAGGGGTAACTCAAACGTGTTAGGTTTGAGCACCGAGATCGTTCCGAATGAGGGTTGAATGAAATTTCCAACTCACGTCGCGATTATCGAGATTTGAATAGAAAAGGGGGATAATTTGATGTTTTCTAAACTACGGGGCAAGGAAAGCATAAAAGGGAAATTACACTACGGGGAATCCTAAATACGCGAATAAAACTAAAATGCAATAAATGAAACGTAAATAAAATGCAACTACGTCTAATCTAAATCCTAAATATGATCTAAAATTATTTTTAAACTAAAAATGCAATTTGAAAAGTATTTAAGAATTAAAACTATTTTTTAGGATTTTTCTTGAATTTATTTGAATTAAAAACTAATAAAAACTAATTAAATTGCTAAAAATTGTAATTTGAACTAGGAAAATTATGGAAAAATATTTTTTTGGCTTTTTATATTTTTCTTAATCTAGGAAAAATGAAAAAATTTTTTTTTGAAGCTTTTATGAATTATTTGTATTAAAAAGTAATTAAAAAGTATTAAAAACTAATTTAAAATAAGAAAAATAGTAAACAGTGCAGGAAAATTACGAAAAATTCAGGAAAAGTCTAAAATTATATTCTAAGTTTATAAAAAATATAAAACACTATGCTTATGTCCGAGAAAATGAAGCTGTAGTGGAAGTGCTTATGAATAAGCAATGCAAAATAAGCTAGAAGATTCAACAGGGCACCAGTTGATAACAGAAGCTTAATTATGCTATAACTACCCTAAGACAACTTATTTCAACTACTTTTAACCTCTAAAAAGCAATCTACAAGGATTTGAGCTAATTAACTACTTAAGCAAAACAGCCACTAAGGCCCTACTTTAAGCTCAAGCACCAGCTTATCTAATAAGCCAAAGTGAAAACCAGATATGCGAAACTCAGGTACACCAGCCAAACAACAACTGTACCATATTTTAGATCCTAAGAAGCTAAAATGAGTCCTATACAAGATCTGTAATGAAGCCTGTTTCACACTCAGTTATTGCTGACTGTGAACAGGGCAATTGAGCTCCAAAAACAAGCTAGTTCAGAGCTTATAAAAGCTTGAGAAAATTTCACAAAAATCAGATTTCAAAAATAGACCAACTGAACTTGTTTTTCCCAAAATTTCACTTGAATTGAACCAAAGATGAAGCTACGAAAAATCTATAAAGTTTTGTAAAAATCGGTTTTGACAATTTTGACTTTATAAGACAGATTTGCAATTTGACTAAAATGAGTTTTGATTTCAAATATATGAACTGAGATTTATGTTTTATGATGAAAGATGATTGAAATAAGCTAGATCCAATAATTCTAAAGCCTTAATTCTAGTTTTGACCAACTGATTCAAGCAGATATGGACTAGGATTCAGATGTAAAATGATTTTGACTTTTACAGATCTAGTATGCAAAATTATGAACTAAATGAACTGTTATGAACTAGTAAGGACTAAAGCAGCAATAAACTTCTACTAATCTTATCTCTAACACAGTTTTACTTACTTATGCCAAACACTAAATTAAAACATGTTGTGTAAAATTCTTACAACTGCAACTTAAATCTCACAATGATTACCACTTAATTCAGATTCTATAGATACAAAAAATTCTAAATGATGCAACTACTCCAACTAAAACTACTAATGAAGCACTATTCTAATTATGCAGATTATAACTGATATGAGATGGATAGAACTTACAGATGTCCTAGGCACAATGGCTTGCCAAACAATTCAAGTAACCACTAACCTAAAGCTATTTTCAACCCAAATCCAACTCAGAATCAACCCATATCCAACTCCATATCAGCAAATCAGATCCAATTTGTAGGATCGTTATTTTTATTGTGTTGATGATTCGGGTGGTCTTGGATGATCAAAATACATGTTTGCCATAGTTAGAGAGTTAGTAGAGAGAGAGGGTGTTCTTGCTAGAGGTTTACACAAAGTATGGAATATTAGATTGAATGAGAAGCACCACCCCTTCCATCCATGGAAGGGGTATTTATACTTACAGACTCAACGACCTCCTATCGGCCTGTGGATCAGGGATACAGTGGGTAAAGACCCGTCCTTCCTCCACGGTGTTGCACTAAACTATTCTACGCTACTAATTAACTAATAAACAACTTAATAACGTAAATAACGACAAGTCTACGAGCTAACTTATGCTAGATAATATTTGGGGTGACCGACTCTTCACTAAGGAATTTTCTAATTCCTAACAATCTCCCGCTAAGGGAGGTCACCCCATGTTTTACATTTCGAATCCTAGCATTCTATTCTTGACTTTGTTCTTGAGCTCGTAGACTTGAATTCTTCATTTCCGCAATCTTTGTGCTTTTGTAGCGATTCTTCAAAGTCCGCATAGATTAGTACTTTAAGTGGAGGCCTTTGAACTGATCCACATCTTTGATGATCTTCGAGCTTTCTTTGAGATCATCAGCCACAGCAAATCTCTCTGGATCATCCATAGTTGTGTTTCCTTCATGTGATGTTGTGACATTCGGACCGACATGCTCACACTTTTGAATCATGACATCTTTCCATCAGAGTAGCGGAAGCCTTACTGGTTCATGATATTTGCAGCAGCGTAGCAGAAGCATAGTATAAAAATATCAGAACCAGGTTATGTAGATATGCACCAGTCATGATTTCTTCAAATTAAGTGTGGATGCTGTGAGCATGCGGCTTTGGATTGACTCCTCAATTCTGATCAGCTGCAACCGTCCAAATGTACCTGCAAACAACAGTTAGCAATAAAACACATGAAAGTGTCTTTGATCACTTTCAATGAATTGAGGTACACGGCCCACGGTTCCCCGTTGATCAGTATAAATACTGCCTGTGATCAGGTAGGATTCCTGTCACACCCTCGCCGGAGGCGGAAACACGAGGTGTAACGGAAGGGAACATAAGCACAAATTAATAGAACATGCCAACATTAATAATTAAAAGAAGGAATACACCATTACAATACCAGTTTAGCCGTCATCGGCAAATATATTACAAAGTTTAGTTCCCAAAATATTGAGTTCTATTACATAATAATTTGTTGTGACAAGTGAAAACTTCATTATGCAAGACCTGGTAGAAAAAGCTTACTAACGATCACCTGAAATGCATGAGAGAAAAACGGGTCAACTATGAAAATAGTTGGTGAGTAAACACGCTTAGCAAAATAATAAAACTCGCAAGAAATATCAAAGCTTTCGGTTGACGAAAATGGTCCGCAAAGCAAAGGCATTGTAAATCCACTCAGTTCCAAGTTCCGCCCATACAAAACTTGCAACCTGTGTGTTCACAACCCACTGCCAAAAGTAGTATGTCTAATAGTCAAATATAAGCGGTTATAATAGTTCACAATATAGTACCACGAATATAATCATTCAGGGATGCTCCGAACATGGGAGACTTTGCACTGCTCCAACAAGGGAGACTCCTTTGTCACTCGACCACCTAGGTGAGAATTATTGAGAACGCTCCACCAATAAGGCGAGACTTTGCACACTCCACCGATAAGGCGAGATTTATTGAGAACGCTCCACCAATAAGGCGAGACTTTATAGTGATGCTCCGAACATGGGAGACTTTGGGACAAGGTCATAACATGTACGGTTCAATAAATTCCAACAAGTCATAAATTCGTAATTAAGTTCAAGGATTTGATTCGAGTTCACAAAAGTAAGATTCAATTTAATTCAAGTATAGTTCATGCATTCAGCCCCAAAATGTAGTAAAACGGTAAAAAGGGGATGTGATTACTCACTCGGTAAACTGGAATGATGACAAGAGTGAGTACACCGAGGTATAATGTGATGTGTTAACCGGGACTAGTTAATATGATGAGGTGCAAAGAACAAGGTTAAACCTAAACACTCTTGGTTTTTATTTCAAAACCTTATAAAGAGTATGTTCTAGATTGTGATTAACTTGAGCTTGAAAGATTTTTTTTTTGTGATCCCTTTGAAAACCTCATGTAGAACCGGTTTAGAGAGATGGAAAAACCAAGAGAGAACTTTTGTTTTACACCTTGAGTAGTGTGTTTGATTGTGTAAGTAAAACAAACATATCTAATAAATATGTGCAAGTGTACATGAATGAAATCAAGATTTTCAACAACATAATCAAGGGGGGGAAAATTTTGGCTGATTTTGGGGGAAAGAGGGGGGGAAGGTATGATGTAATAAATTTTCTTGTCTCTTGGATTGAAGGTGTCTTAAGTGTATGTATATATATATACATATAATAATAATAATATGGGTATTATTATTTGGGTATTGAGGTAACTATAAATAAATCTTAGTGGAATAAAATAAAGTGTAATGAAGTCATAAAAATTATAAAAATGTATTTCTCACAAGTATTTAATATTTATCGTGTAGTTTTTAAGAAAACCGTCGTAATAATATAAATTTAACAATTTATATACAAGATAAATTTAAAACACTGGGTAAACTCAAAATATAGTTTTTATAACTAAATGTAAGTATATAAAAAAAAATATATCGGGATCATTTTTGAATGTAACGGATTAAATATTCAAAATAATAACTCACGCGATAACGTTTATTTAATATAAAATTTACGCGTTAAATGTGAAATGAAATGCCATGAATGAACTAATATGATGCAAATATAATTTAAGAAATGACCGGAATTTGAGAATTGTGACATTCTTCCCATGTCAGCGGAATCACGTCCCCGTGATTCGATTAACGATACTATGGTCCGAACCTCGACAAGAGTTCTAAAAGTTCATGCTCGTACGAATAGTCTAAATGATCATATCAATGCCCATGCGTACAGGTTCCCCATTCAACTAAGTACGTGCCCGTGATTAGATTGGATAGGGTAAACTTGTCCAATATCGAACGTAGCTCTCAAAAGACCTTTAGGTAGTCGATTCTAATTTAATCCCACAACTCATCAAACAAGAACTGTCATGAGATTAAACTAAACCGACTTGAGTAAACTTGTCTCTTAGCTTGATTTTCGCAACTCATCAAACAAGAACTGTCACTACATCAAGCTAGGAAACAAGTTGTTAGAAAGATAGGAATCAACATCCTTGAATGAAGTCTTTTGAAAGATCCGCTCGATATTCGATTTGCTTACACAATCAAATCAAATCAACAAAATATATAACAACTAAGGTCGATATCAATAGGTCTCAAATTAATCAATATCGTGAACGTGGTAAGAATCGGAAGGAAGTTATGCACTCAAAAATCATGTTGTACAGAAATAAAGTGGTTGCTCAAAAGAATGTACCCGTTACGCGTTGCGGGCTTCCTCGGTGCCCAGATAGAATGCTCGACCACGTGCGGGAGGAATTTCAATGTTCTGATCTTGTGGGCCTTCTATTGCCAACGCCAGGTTTGGACGATTACCTCCTTGATTGGGAGTTCTTTTCAACTTTGGACAGGTATTGCGAAGGTGATCTAGACTTCCACACTCGTAACATGCTTTTCTCTGTCCTTGATTTCCAGTTCTGTTTGAGCAATTTTTCGCGAAGTGGCCCGTCTGTCCACATTTGCCGCACCTTGGGCAGTCTCCTAAGTGATGATAATTACATCGAGTGCACAAAGGATGTGGACCTGCATATCCTTTGCGCTCCTGGGTGGTCGCCCCATAGTTCTGGGTTATTCGCTGCCTCTTGTTTTGCTGATTCTGGTCTCGGTTTCCCTGGTGATCCTCCTGTCGCTTTCGTCCATTGTCGTTTGCTTTTGTTAGTTCTCCAGACCTGATCACATCATTTGTCAAGCGATACGCCATACTCACAGCGGCTTGCAGAGTGGTTGGTTTCGACGAAGTGACATCCCTCCTAATTTCTGGTATCAATCCCCATATATATCGGTCAATCAACTTCTCCACAGTGGAAACCATGTGAGGAACCATCCTAGTTAACTCGTGGAACCGGATCGTGTACTTGTCGATCTCTACTCCTACCATCAAGTGGTTCCAAAATTCTTCTTCCAGTTTCTGCACTTCATCTTTTCTGCAGTACTCATCAGTTAGTAGTTTCTTGAATGCTTCCCAAGATAATGCATTTGCAGCCCCTCTTCCTCTAGTCTGTAGTTGGTTGTTCCACCAGGTCAATGCTCGACCCTGTAGTAGACCAGCAGAGAACTCAACCTTGTTTCCTTCAGCACATTTCGTGATACTAAGCTTCGACTCAACATTCTCGAACCAGGTTAGCAGTCCAATGGCACCCTCAGTACCATGAAATTCCATTGGCTTACATGTCATGAAAGTTTTGTAGCTGCATCCTTGACCAGCGTTTGAAGTACCTTCTCCGTTGTTGGTTCGTCTAGCATCGAGATGTGTTATAATTTGGGTGAGTAGATCCGCTATTCCAGCAGCGTTGTTGTCTGGATTGTCATTGTTGTTTGGGTTGCCGTTGTTACTACCTCCTGAGCGTGTGTTTCTTGCAGCCATGATCCTACAGTGGACCAAAACATCGGGTTGAGTAAACGACATTCGAACGAAGTCAGATGAGGTGCAGAACGATGGTAATGTGTTATAGTGATCGAAACATGATAGGAACAGAGACATGCTATGTCTAACAAGTCGAAAGATGGAAAAGAGAGGGTATGAACAAGGTACGGTAATGTAGACGTGAACGTAAAAACATGCCATGCATACCCACCCGACCAATGCAACTTCAGGTGACCAGACTCTATAGACTCGACTAAACATGATTTAAAACTACTACTCTTATCATTGCATGGTTCTTCATAAATTAGACATAGTTGATCAGGCTATGTATAATTTATGATTAACGATGCAACGATAGGACTAGATGACTCGGATGAATGTTCAATGTTTAATAAAAAAAAATTTGGTTATAGCTGTGATTTTTATTTTTGAAAAATCGGCATTCTCTATAACCTTTGGCTCTGGTACCAATCTGTCACACCCTCGCCGGAGGCGGAAACACGAGGTGTAACGGAAGGGAACATAAGCACAAATTAATAGAACATGCCAGCATTAATAATTAAAAGAAGGAATACACCATTACAATACCAGTTTAGCCGTCATCGGCAAATATATTACAAAGTTTAGTTCCCAAAATATTGAGTTCTATTACATAATAATTTGTTGTGACAAGTGAAAACTTCATTATGCAAGACCTGGTAGAAAAAGCTTACTAACGATCACCTGAAATGCATGAGAGAAAAACGGGTCAACTATGAAAATAGTTGGTGAGTAAACACGCTTAGCAAAATAATAAAACTCGCAAGAAATATCAAAGCTTTCGGTTGACGAAAATGGTCCGCAAAGCAAAGGCATTGTAAATCCACTCAGTTCCAAGTTCCGCCCATACAAAACTTGCAACCTGTGTGTTCACAACCCACTGCCAAAAGTAGTATGTCTAATAGTCAAATATAAGCGGTTATAATAGTTCACAATATAGTACCACGAATATAATAATTCAGGGATGCTCCGAACATGGGAGACTTTGCACTACTCCAACAAGGGAGACTCCTTTGTCACTCGACCACCTAGGTGAGAATTATTGAGAACGCTCCACCAATAAGGCGAGACTTTGCACACTCCACCGATAAGGCGAGATTTATTGAGAACGCTCCACCAATAAGGCGAGACTTTATAGTGATGCTCCGAACATGGGAGACTTTGGGACAAGGTCATAACATGTACGGTTCAATAAATTCCAACAAGTCATAAATTCGTAATTAAGTTCAAGGATTTGATTCGAGTTCACAAAAGTAAGATTCAATTTAATTCAAGTATAGTTCATGCATTCAGCCCCAAAATGTAGTAAAACGGTAAAAAGGGGATGTGATTACTCACTCGGTAAACTGGAATGATGACAAGAGTGAGTACACCGAGGTATAATGTGATGTGTTAACCGGGACTAGTTAATATGATGAGGTGCAAAGAACAAGGTTAAACCTAAACACTCTTGGTTTTTATTTCAAAACCTTATAAAGAGTATGTTCTAGATTGTGATTAACTTGAGCTTGAAAGATTTTTTTTTGTGATCCCTTTGAAAACCTCATGTAGAACCGGTTTAGAGAGATGGAAAAACCAAGAGAGAACTTTTGTTTTACACCTTGAGTAGTGTGTTTGAATGTGTAAGTAAAACAAACATATCTAATAAATATGTGCAAGTGTACATGAATGAAATCAAGATTTTCAACAACATAATCAAGGGGGGGAAAATTTTGGCTGATTTTGGGGGAAAGAGGGGGGGAAGGTATGATGTAATAAATTTTCTTGTCTCTTGGATTGAAGGTGTCTTAAGTGTATGTATATATATATACATATAATAATAATAATATGGGTATTATTATTTGGGTATTGAGGTAACTATAAATAAATCTTAGTGGAATAAAATAAAGTGTAATGAAGTCATAAAAATTATAAAAATGTATTTCTCACAAGTATTTAATATTTATCGTGTAGTTTTTAAGAAAACCGTCGTAATAATATAAATTTAACAATTTATATACAAGATAAATTTAAAACACTGGGTAAACTCAAAATATAGTTTTTATAACTAAATGTAAGTATATAAAAAAAATATATCGGGATCATTTTTGAATGTAACGGATTAAATATTCAAAATAATAACTCACGCGATAACGTTTATTTAATATAAAATTTACGCGTTAAATGTGAAATGAAATGCCATGAATGAACTAATATGATGCAAATATAATTTAAGAAATGACCGGAATTTGAGAATTGTGACATTCTTCCCATGTCAGCGGAATCACGTCCCCGTGATTCGATTAACGATACTATGGTCCGAACCTCGACAAGAGTTCTAAAAGTTCATGCTCGTACGAATAGTCTAAATGATCATATCAATGCCCATGCGTACAGGTTCCCCATTCAACTAAGTACGTGCCCGTGATTAGATTGGATAGGGTAAACTTGTCCAATATCGAACGTAGCTCTCAAAAGACCTTTAGGTAGTCGATTCTAATTTAATCCCACAACTCATCAAACAAGAACTGTCATGAGATTAAACTAAACCGACTTGAGTAAACTTGTCTCTTAGCTTGATTTTCGCAACTCATCAAACAAGAACTGTCACTACATCAAGCTAGGAAACAAGTTGTTAGAAAGATAGGAATCAACATCCTTGAATGAAGTCTTTTGAAAGATCCGCTCGATATTCGATTTGCTTACACAATCAAATCAAATCAACAAAATATATAACAACTAAGGTCGATATCAATAGGTCTCAAATTAATCAATATCGTGAACGTGGTAAGAATCGGAAGGAAGTTATGCACTCAAAAATCATGTTGTACAGAAATAAAGTGGTTGCTCAAAAGAATGTACCCGTTACGCGTTGCGGGCTTCCTCGGTGCCCAGATAGAATGCTCGACCACGTGCGGGAGGAATTTCAATGTTCTGATCTTGTGGGCCTTCTATTGCCAACGCCAGGTTTGGACGATTACCTCCTTGATTGGGAGTTCTTTTCAACTTTGGACAGGTATTGCGAAGGTGATCTAGACTTCCACACTCGTAACATGCTTTTCTCTGTCCTTGATTTCCAGTTCTGTTTGAGCAATTTTTCGCGAAGTGGCCCGTCTGTCCACATTTGCCGCACCTTGGGCAGTCTCCTAAGTGATGATAATTACATCGAGTGCACAAAGGATGTGGACCTGCATATCCTTTGCGCTCCTGGGTGGTCGCCCCATAGTTCTGGGTTATTCGCTGCCTCTTGTTTTGCTGATTCTGGTCTCGGTTTCCCTGGTGATCCTCCTGTCGCTTTCGTCCATTGTCGTTTGCTTTTGTTAGTTCTCCAGACCTGATCACATCATTTGTCAAGCGATACGCCATACTCACAGCGGCTTGCAGAGTGGTTGGTTTCGACGAAGTGACATCCCTCCTAATTTCTGGTATCAATCCCCATATATATCGGTCAATCAACTTCTCCACAGTGGAAACCATGTGAGGAACCATCCTAGTTAACTCGTGGAACCGGATCGTGTACTTGTCGATCTCTACTCCTACCATCAAGTGGTTCCAAAATTCTTCTTCCAGTTTCTGCACTTCATCTTTTCTGCAGTACTCATCAGTTAGTAGTTTCTTGAATGCTTCCCAAGATAATGCATTTGCAGCCCCTCTTCCTCTAGTCTGTAGTTGGTTGTTCCACCAGGTCAATGCTCGACCCTGTAGTAGACCAGCAGAGAACTCAACCTTGTTTCCTTCAGCACATTTCGTGATACTAAGCTTCGACTCAACATTCTCGAACCAGGTTAGCAGTCCAATGGCACCCTCAGTACCATGAAATTCCATTGGCTTACATGTCATGAAAGTTTTGTAGCTGCATCCTTGACCAGCGTTTGAAGTACCTTCTCCGTTGTTGGTTCGTCTAGCATCGAGATGTGTTATAATTTGGGTGAGTAGATCCGCTATTCCAGCAGCGTTGTTGTCTGGATTGTCATTGTTGTTTGGGTTGCCGTTGTTACTACCTCCTGAGCGTGTGTTTCTTGCAGCCATGATCCTACAGTGGACCAAAACATCGGGTTGAGTAAACGACATTCGAACGAAGTCAGATGAGGTGCAGAACGATGGTAATGTGTTATAGTGATCGAAACATGATAGGAACAGAGACATGCTATGTCTAACAAGTCGAAAGATGGAAAAGAGAGGGTATGAACAAGGTACGGTAATGTAGACGTGAACGTAAAAACATGCCATGCATACCCACCCGACCAATGCAACTTCAGGTGACCAGACTCTATAGACTCGACTAAACATGATTTAAAACTACTACTCTTATCATTGCATGGTTCTTCATAAATTAGACATAGTTGATCAGGCTATGTATAATTTATGATTAACGATGCAACGATAGGACTAGATGACTCGGATGAATGTTCAATGTTTAATAAAAAAAAATTTGGTTATAGCTGTGATTTTTATTTTTGAAAAATCGGCATTCTCTATAACCTTTGGCTCTGGTACCAATCTGTCACACCCTCGCCGGAGGCGGAAACACGAGGTGTAACGGAAGGGAACATAAGCACAAATTAATAGAACATGCCAACATTAATAATTAAAAGAAGGAATACACCATTACAATACCAGTTTAGCCATCATCGGCAAATATATTACAAAGTTTAGTTCCCAAAATATTGAGTTCTATTACATAATAATTTGTTGTGACAAGTGAAAACTTCATTATGCAAGACCTGGTAGAAAAAGCTTACTAACGATCACCTGAAATGCATGAGAGAAAAACGGGTCAACTATGAAAATAGTTGGTGAGTAAACACGCTTAGCAAAATAATAAAACTCGCAAGAAATATCAAAGCTTTCGGTTGACGAAAATGGTCCGCAAAGCAAAGGCATTGTAAATCCACTCAGTTCCAAGTTCCGCCCATACAAAACTTGCAACCTGTGTGTTCACAACCCACTGCCAAAAGTAGTATGTCTAATAGTCAAATATAAGCGGTTATAATAGTTCACAATATAGTACCACGAATATAATAATTCAGGGATGCTCCGAACATGGGAGACTTTGCACTACTCCAACAAGGGAGACTCCTTTGTCACTCGACCACCTAGGTGAGAATTATTGAGAACGCTCCACCAATAAGGCGAGACTTTGCACACTCCACCGATAAGGCGAGATTTATTGAGAACGCTCCACCAATAAGGCGAGACTTTATAGTGATGCTCCGAACATGGGAGACTTTGGGACAAGGTCATAACATGTACGGTTCAATAAATTCCAACAAGTCATAAATTCGTAATTAAGTTCAAGGATTTGATTCGAGTTCACAAAAGTAAGATTCAATTTAATTCAAGTATAGTTCATGCATTCAGCCCCAAAATGTAGTAAAACGGTAAAAACGGGATGTGATTACTCACTCGGTAAACTGGAATGATGACAAGAGTGAGTACACCGAGGTATAATGTGATGTGTTAACCGGGACTAGTTAATATGATGAGGTGCAAAGAACAAGGTTAAACCTAAACACTCTTGGTTTTTATTTCAAAACCTTATAAAGAGTATGTTCTAGATTGTGATTAACTTGAGCTTGAAAGATTTTTTTTTTGTGATCCCTTTGAAAACCTCATGTAGAACCGGTTTAGAGAGATGGAAAAACCAAGAGAGAACTTTTGTTTTACACCTTGAGTAGTGTGTTTGATTGTGTAAGTAAAACAAACATATCTAATAAATATGTGCAAGTGTACATGAATGAAATCAAGATTTTCAACAACATAATCAAGGGGGGGAAAATTTTGGCTGATTTTGGGGGAAAGAGGGGGGGAAGGTATGATGTAATAAATTTTCTTGTCTCTTGGATTGAAGGTGTCTTAAGTGTATGTATATATATATATACATATAATAATAATAATATGGGTATTATTATTTGGGTATTGAGGTAACTATAAATAAATCTTAGTGGAATAAAATAAAGTGTAATGAAGTCATAAAAATTATAAAAATGTATTTCTCACAAGTATTTAATATTTATCGTGTAGTTTTTAAGAAAACCGTCGTAATAATATAAATTTAACAATTTATATACAAGATAAATTTAAAACACTGGGTAAACTCAAAATATAGTTTTTATAACTAAATGTAAGTATATAAAAAAAAATATATCGGGATCATTTTTGAATGTAAAGGATTAAATATTCAAAATAATAACTCACGCGATAACGTTTATTTAATATAAAATTTACGCGTTAAATGGGAAATGAAATGCCATGAATGAACTAATATGATGCAAATATAATTTAAGAAATGACCGGAATTTGAGAATTGTGACATTCTTCCCATGTCAGCGGAATCACGTCCCCGTGATTCGATTAACGATACTATGGTCCGAACCTCGACAAGAGTTCTAAAAGTTCATGCTCGTACGAATAGTCTAAATGATCATATCAATGCCCATGCGTACAGGTTCCCCATTCAACTAAGTACGTGCCCGTGATTAGATTGGATAGGGTAAACTTGTCCAATATCGAACGTAGCTCTCAAAAGACCTTTAGGTAGTCGATTCTAATTTAATCCCACAACTCATCAAACAAGAACTGTCATGAGATTAAACTAAACCGACTTGAGTAAACTTGTCTCTTAGCTTGATTTTCGCAACTCATCAAACAAGAACTGTCACTACATCAAGCTAGGAAACAAGTTGTTAGAAAGATAGGAATCAACATCCTTGAATGAAGTCTTTTGAAAGATCCGCTCGATATTCGATTTGCTTACACAATCAAATCAAATCAACAAAATATATAACAACTAAGGTCGATATCAATAGGTCTCAAATTAATCAATATCGTGAACGTGGTAAGAATCGGAAGGAAGTTATGCACTCAAAAATCATGTTGTACAGAAATAAAGTGGTTGCTCAAAAGAATGTACCCGTTACGCGTTGCGGGCTTCCTCGGTGCCCAGATAGAATGCTCGACCACGTGCGGGAGGAATTTCAATGTTCTGATCTTGTGGGCCTTCTATTGCCAACGCCAGGTTTGGACGATTACCTCCTTGATTGGGAGTTCTTTTCAACTTTGGACAGGTATTGCGAAGGTGATCTAGACTTCCACACTCGTAACATGCTTTTCTCTGTCCTTGATTTCCAGTTCTGTTTGAGCAATTTTTCGCGAAGTGGCCCGTCTGTCCACATTTGCCGCACCTTGGGCAGTCTCCTAAGTGATGATAATTACATCGAGTGCACAAAGGATGTGGACCTGCATATCCTTTGCGCTCCTGGGTGGTCGCCCCATAGTTCTGGGTTATTCGCTGCCTCTTGTTTTGCTGATTCTGGTCTCGGTTTCCCTGGTGATCCTCCTGTCGCTTTCGTCCATTGTCGTTTGCTTTTGTTAGTTCTCCAGACCTGATCACATCATTTGTCAAGCGATACGCCATACTCACAGCGGCTTGCAGAGTGGTTGGTTTCGACGAAGTGACATCCCTCCTAATTTCTGGTATCAATCCCCATATATATCGGTCAATCAACTTCTCCACAGTGGAAACCATGTGAGGAACCATCCTAGTTAACTCGTGGAACCGGATCGTGTACTTGTCGATCTCTACTCCTACCATCAAGTGGTTCCAAAATTCTTCTTCCAGTTTCTGCACTTCATCTTTTCTGCAGTACTCATCAGTTAGTAGTTTCTTGAATGCTTCCCAAGATAATGCATTTGCAGCCCCTCTTCCTCTAGTCTGTAGTTGGTTGTTCCACCAGGTCAATGCTCGACCCTGTAGTAGACCAGCAGAGAACTCAACCTTGTTTCCTTCAGCACATTTCGTGATACTAAGCTTCGACTCAACATTCTCGAACCAGGTTAGCAGTCCAATGGCACCCTCAGTACCATGAAATTCCATTGGCTTACATGTCATGAAAGTTTTGTAGCTGCATCCTTGACCAGCGTTTGAAGTACCTTCTCCGTTGTTGGTTCGTCTAGCATCGAGATGTGTTATAATTTGGGTGAGTAGATCCGCTATTCCAGCAGCGTTGTTGTCTGGATTGTCATTGTTGTTTGGGTTGCCGTTGTTACTACCTCCTGAGCGTGTGTTTCTTGCAGCCATGATCCTACAGTGGACCAAAACATCGGGTTGAGTAAACGACATTCGAACGAAGTCAGATGAGGTGCAGAACGATGGTAATGTGTTATAGTGATCGAAACATGATAGGAACAGAGACATGCTATGTCTAACAATGTAAGATATAACTTTTCACATACACATCAAACCATAACACAAGGTGGCGAATAAGATGGAATTCTAGAGAGAGAAAGTTAGAGGTTTAGGGAACTTAGTGAGAGAAAGTGAAAGATATTATTATGAGCTCCAACTCTCTACCTTGGAAGGTAGAGAGTATTTATAGTCTTACATAATTCGCCACACTACGGGCTGTGGATCAGGCATACAGTGGGTAAAGACCCGTCCGTCCTCCACGGTGTTACTTAACTAAATAACTACTTAACTTAAAAGAACTACGACTACGAGCTTTCTAACGATTACATATACTTGAGGTGACCGACTCTTTAATACCTGGAATTTCTAATTCCTAACAATCTCCCCCTAAGGGAGGTCACCTCAAACATGTATCAAAATTACAAAGAATACAAATAGATATAACATTAACAAGTGATCTAGTATTCTTGATGTAGTCCTTTGCTCTTGAGTTCGTAGTCATTGATTCTTCACATTGCATGTTTGGTTATTCCAAGTGGAGGTCTTTTACTGATCCACGTGATAATAATTCTGAGCCATCATTTGAGATCATCGGCTATCAACAATCTCTGACACATCCTTTGTGGTGTTGGTATTTTGTGATGTTGTGACTTTGGGACCGACATGCTCACATTCTGGATCATGATATCTTCTCATCAGAGTAACGGAAGCATTTGTTGAATCACGATATTGGCAGCAGCGTAGCAGAAGCATGGAGTGAAAATATCAGAGTCATTGATGCACTAATCATGATTTCATTTGAGTTGAATGTGTTAAGTGAGCATGCGGCTGTGGATTGACCGCTTCATTCTGATCAGCTGCAAACGTCGGGCGTACCTGCATACAACAGTTAGCAACAAATCGCACGAAAGTGTCTTTGATCACTTTCGTTGAATTGAGGTACACGGCCCACGGTTCCCCGTTGATCAGTACAAGTACTGCCTGTGATCAGGTAGGATTCCTAAGAATCTCCTTGACAGGGTTTCGCAGCTGTTCTAGCTGTTCTCAAACCGGAACGTCTCAAAGAAGACAACACGGAGTGAGTGAACCAGCGAATTTTTAAGTCCACTGATTGATGAAAAGAGATTTGAAAAACAGTCGAGTATTGCTCAATAGAAATTGTTTTTGCAATACAACGAAGGTTTTATTGAAAATCAATTATCAATCATAAAAATACCTTTTGGTATGAAAAATGAGTACACGGTCGATGTGCTAAAGAAAAGAGTTTATAAGCACAAAGACCGGTTTTTCAAAGGTATCCGTCAATCCCTAACCTGAACCAGGTTTGATTCAAGAGATTGAATCGCCCCATTGTTTCTGTTCAGTTGTCACATGGTTGATCTATAAAATAGATCTCACATGCCACCTACCAGGAGCTTGTTTGATGTTGGCTCCAGAAGGCTTTCCATCTTCATTGTGAATATGTGAACACATCACTCAGATGTTCTGGCAATACCACAAGGATAATGCGTAGGACTCAAGATATAATCTCTCTTTCCACATTGTGTGAAACAGAGAGTCTTCATTGAAAGTGTCCTAATGAGATTTATTGATGATCTCGTGGCTCTAGACTCAATTTGTGCATATTTGGATCCTATAACGGAGACTAGGGAGAGGGTCTCCTTCTTCAATATCAACCATCTCTAAGAGAAAGTCGATAGATAATGTCGGTTCCCCGTGAGAATGAAACAAGCCCTTTTAAGAGGAACTTGAGTGGTTTGGAAAGTTGAAGTGCAGTGCGTCACTGGGTCCATGACGTCTTGTCTTCAATACCGATGTTACCATCAGTAGCATATGAAGTGAACCCGGTTTCTGCCCTAAGGTTGAATTAATGGAGGGCTATTTGTTTTCACCCTATTTTCATTCAATTCTTTTTAATTCTTCAACCCCTTCAGTGCTTACCGAGACTTCATAGCTATTACCTTGTTGGGTTTATTCCAGTACTAGCTCAGTCTTAGTCTGCACTCTTCCCATATCTCACTTTTCTCCTTTTATCATCATACCTAAGGACTTCTACACTAACTAGTGGATTGTCCCTGGGTAGATCCCTCCGGTACTGGCGAATCATGGGAACACATACCTAACCTTATCATCCTTATATCACCGTACATGAAGTAAAGTTGGTCGGTCTATTTGGTATTGTTCATCTGCCAATGGATCCAATTGAAAACCATTTGAAAATCAATTCAGATACTTGTGATATATTATCAAAGCTTTTTGTACCTGAATTGTTTTTGATATTTTAGAACAAGAACTCCCCCTCAACATGAGCATCAAGTATTGAAAATGTTTTGCACACGGAGGCAGGAGAAAGAATTAACTTCTTTTGATTACCATTTTCTAAAAGATATCAACATCACTTCCCTCAACAAATCAAGTAGATATAGCAATTCCGGGAAGGATGAGGTTTCCATAAATTTGCTCCCCCTCAATATGTGCCTCGAGGTTTGAAAAGAGTTTTGCACATACTAGAGGGAACCTGCACATTGGGATAAATGATCACGTTTTAAATCAAAGGTTTTAAGATAGATGCTCCCCCTCAACATGTGCATTAAAAAATTGAAATCGTTTGTCACATGTGGGCGGGATAGCATGTACATCCTATTATAACCATTTACCTAATTATCAGTCTAAATCCAATTTAAATCACACATTCTCCCCCGATCACAATTATCAAATCATTTGTAATTTGTGATCTCGTATAGATTTAAATTGATTTTGAAAGCTTTTAAGGAGAATTGTGACTTGATTGTGAAAGTGTTTTAACTGATACGGATCGGATTTTGAGACTTTAAACTCCATTTATAAAACATGCATGTATATCTTTTGAAAACAATTTTAATGCCAAATAACTTTTTAATTTAATTGAAATCATTCTCCCCCTCAATCAATGACATAGGTTGTTGATTGAGAGATAGAGATTTTGACATATAAGTCCTGATGATTATCAAAAGTAGAATCCGAGTTATTTTGCAAAGCATTTGTTTTTCAGCAGATAGGAGTTTATAGAATCAGAGCATAGGAATTTGAAAACATGGTAAAACATGGCTCTGTTCTTTCTTTAAAAAGCGGGTTATTGCCTGAAAATGACAATAAACCATTTCTCTTTCTCCCAAAAATTTTTTTTTTTTTTTTTTTTTTTTTTTTTTTTTTTTTTTTTTTTTTTTTTTTAAAGAATTCGAACAACATCTAAAGACCCGTGTCATTCTTTGAATGACAGCACAAAGACCGTAGATATTATCGAACCGGAAGAAACATGACAAAAATGACAATAATAATTTTTTTTTTTTTTTTTTTTTTTTTTTTTTTTTTTTTTGAAGAATTTTCGAATTTTTTTTTAAATTTTTTATGGATTTTGAAAGTTTTATATTTTTGTATTTTGTTTTTCAAATATATATGTACATGAGATAGATGAAGATAGACCTTTACTCCTCGTCTTCCTCCTGAAGACGTTTGAGAGTTTCTGGTTGAAGGCTTTTCAAACCAAGACGTGGAAGAATAAACTCAAAACGTTCTCTTGGAAGAGCTTTGGTGAAGATGTCTGCTAACTGATATTCAGACCTCACAAAATATAGTTCCACCACACCTTTTTCCACTTGTTCCCTGATGAAATGATGTCGAATGTCGATATGCTTTGCTCTTGAGTGTTGAACGTTGTTGCATGATAGAGCAATAGCACTTTTATTATCACAGTACAGAGGTATTTTGTTGAATTCAAAGCCATAGTCAGATAATTGAGATCTCATCCATAAGATTTGAGCACAACAAGATGACATGGCTATGTATTCAGCCTCTGTAGAGGAAATAGAAGTACTCATTTTCTTCTTTGAAGACCAGCTCACAAGCTTATCACCCAAAAACTGAGCACCTCCTGACGTACTTCGACGTGTATCTTGACAACCTGCATGATCAGCATCTGCATAGGCCGTTAGTGACATACCGGTGTCCTTCGGGTACCATAGTCCCATATTGATGGTTCCTTGGAGATACCGAAAGACCCGTTTAACTGCTTCAAGGTGCTTTTTAGTAGGCTTAGCCTGGTATCTAGCACACATGCACACAGAGAACAAAATGTCTGGTCTACTAGCAGTGAGATACATCAGGGATCCAATCATACTCCTATATTTCGTTTGGTCAATCATGATCCCTGAGAGGTCCTCATCTAGTTTGGTTCGGTCAATCATGGGGGTGTCAACAGGGTCACTTGAATCAAATCCAAATTTCTTTAAAATCTCTGTTGCATATTTAGATTGATTTATGAAAATGCCTCCGGGACTTTGTGAAATTTGTAATCCCAGGAAAAATGACATTTGTCCCATCATTGACATTTGAAACTTTGAACTCATTTCATTAGAAAAACGATCACATTCCATTGGGTCAGTCGAGGCAAAAATAATATCATCAACATAAATTTGAACATGAGTTAAATGTTTGCCTGACTTCCTGGTGAACAATGTAGGATCAACTGCTCCTTTGCTGAATCCGGTTGAAAGAAGAAACTTTGAGAGTGTATCATACCAAGCCCTTGGAGCTTGCTTTAAACCGTAAAGAGCCTTCTTCAAACGATAAACATGAGTAGGATGCTCTTGATTTACAAATCCTTCAGGTTGGCTGACGTAGACGACTTCTTTAAGATCTCCGTTCAGAAATGCCGTCTTTACATCCATCTGATATACCACCATGTTCTTGCTTGCAGCATTAGCCAAAAAGATTCTGATTGCCTCGATTCGAGCAACTGGAGCAAATGATTCTTCAAAGTCTATACCCTCCTCTTGACGATATCCTTTAGCAACCAATCGAGCCTTGTTTTTCAACACATCACCATGCTCATCAAGTTTTACTTTGAAGATCCATTTTAGAGCTATAATCATAGCACAGTCTGGAGCAGGTACTAACTCCCATACATCCAGACGATCAAACTCATGAATTTCATCTTGCATAGCATTGAACCAGCTATCTTCATTCATGGCAGTTTTAACGTCTTTTGGTTCGATCTTAGATAGTACGGAGTTGAAGAAGCACCATAAGGCATCGGTTGCGAGTTGCTTCCGGGTTGATACAGGACGAGAGGGATTTCCAATGATGTTGTCTAATGGATGATCGTGAGTCCATTTTCTGAGGTGTTCATGTGGCATTTGTTGAGGAACTGAAGTAGCTGAGTCGATGTCTCCTGAAGAAGATGGTTCTGATGTTGATACAGGAGTAGCGAATATGTTTTCAAATGGAGCATCTTCAGGAGTTGCAAAGGGATTAACTTCATCATTGGTGCCAGAAACATTTCCATGATGTACATTTGAAGAGAGATGATTTGTTGATGAGACTGAAGGATCAGCAGCAGGTGCTTCTTGACTTACAGATATAGAGACTGATGAATTGACTTCATTCACTGGAATATGAGCATCCTCTGTTGTAGGGATCAGCACCTCATTAGTAGTAGACTCATACAGTTCATCAAACATGGGATCAAACAGTTTCTTTACATCATCTTCAGATGGAGGTACATATGGAGTTTCTTGAGAGGAGTTTGGAACAAGAGATGAACCAATAGGACTGTTTTGAAGTGCGGGTCCTGAGCTGGAGTGTCCAGGAGCCATTTGACCGGTCAGCTCATCAAACGTAACGTGAATTGTTTCCATGATATTTCGGGTTCTTTTGTTGTAGATTCGGTATCCCTTTTTGTTGGGTGCATATCCTACAAATATTCCAATGTCAGCTTTAGCTCTAAGTTTACCCAAGTCTTGACCCTCATTAGTTGGATAGCACAATGCACCAAACACACGAAGGAAAGATAGATTAGGTTTCCTGTTGTGGACAAGTTCGTATGGAGTTTTTCCATGAGTGGTGTGAATCAGGGAGCGATTTTGTGTGTAGCATGCAGTGGCAATTGCTTCAGCCCAGAGAAACATTGGAACCTTTGAGTAGATCAGCATTGTTCTAGCAGCTTCAACAAGAGTACGATTTCGTCTTTCAACTACACCGTTCTGTTGAGGGGTTCGTGGAACACTTCTTTGATGGCTGATTCCAACGCTTTCATAGAATTCACTAAGTTGTTTGTTGACAAACTCAGTTCCATTGTCTGTTCTGATAATTCTGACAGTTTTGTTTAGTCTAACCTGCAGCTGTTTGATGAGTTTGATGATGATATCAGGAGTTTCATCCTTTGTCCTTAAGAACTTGACCCAAGTGAATCTAGAATAATCATCAACCACAACTAACACATATTTCTTCCCAAAGATATTCTGCACCCTCATTGGTCCACATAAATCCATATGAATCATATGAAGAACTTCTGTGACAGAGTTAGTAGGTTTGGGTTTATGGGCATACTTCTTGCTTTTTCCCAATTGACATGCTGAACAAAGATGATCCTTTTCATACTTTAGTCTAGGTAAACCTACAACTAAGTCCTTTCTGGAAAGATCGTTGATTGTGCCGAAGTTCAAGTGATTGAGACGACGATGCCATAACCATGACTTTGTTTTTGAAGCCTTTGATAACAAGCATATTGGTGAAGCTCTCATCATGTCATCGATAGAGATAGTGTAAAGGTTTGAGCCACGAGTTCCTTTCAACAGTTCCTTACCATTAAGATCTCTAACAAAGCAGGTATGTTTTCTGAAGGCCACTTCTAAATCAGAATCACAGAATTGACCAACAGAGAACAGATTATGAACTAAACCTTCCACATAATACACTCTGGAGATGACACTATCACCAACAACATAATCTCCATAACCCATAATAGCACCGAAATGATCATTACCAAATCTAACAGTCCCGATGAATTTGCTCACGAAGTTCATGAGCCGTGACCGGTCTCCAGTCATATGCTTGGAACAGCCTGAGTCCAGGTACCACAGAACGATTTGAACGATCTGCAGTTGAACACAGACAAGAATGGATAACTGGATATTTGGGATCCCCATGCAAGAATGGGTTCCATTTGGTTAGTAGCAACAGTTGGACCGCCCACATCAGAAATAGAAGCATTCATATCAGACAGTGAAGGAATGGAATCATTGTGAATAGATGCAATACTAGTGTCTGTATTAGCCCTATTTACAGTGTGACCACTTCTTAAGGGAATAGTTCTACCAGTAGGCATCCATTTTCTAGTGGGCATTATCTGATTAGTCTTATGACCAACAGGTATCCAATAAAAGCCTATTCTGCTGAATGTTCTTCCTGTGGGTTTCCATTGTTTTCTAACTCTCTTTCGCTTTTGCCTTTTAGCCTTTTTAGCATGAATTTTAGCATTAACAACATTAACTGGACAATTAACATCATTAGGCAAAACATTAACATCACATTCATGATTAGAAACAGAATTCAAGCAATCATCAGTACAAGGTTTGCAAATAGCATCAGAATTCGAATTAATCACAGTACGCCTATGGCTAATACTAGAATCAACACGATTCGTTTTATTCGATTCAAACTTAAGGTTCCTAGATTGTTCTTCTACTCTCTTCCAGTGCACATTCTTAGCTTGAGAGGTCCTATCATTCCTTGTATTGTCTTGAGACTTTGACCTGCTCCCTTTAATGTCACTGATTACTCCTGTAGAGGGACTGGGAACATTAGTTTGTTTTACTACTCTTTGCACCACCTGTTTAGATGTGCTGGGATCTGAACTACATGCAGGTGCACTCAGGTTCACTTTCTTAACATTAGAGGTACTGAGATTAGTACTCCTAGAAGGCACATTTGAGTTCACTTTCCTAGTATTGACAGATCTAAAATCTGAACTACTCACTGGTGCACTACTCCTCACATTCAAACTATTGGGAATCGAGTGCATGTCATGTTTGGCCTTAGGCATTGAGCATGGAATCAAGGGGTTAACTCTCTCACCTAATGTCTTTGGGCATATAGTGATCAAACATTCTAAGATTTCTTGAGATCGTTTGGCATATAAGCATGCATGTCCAATTGCATTATCATGAGGTTTCTCTAGCTTATCCTCTTCAACAATCTCACGCAGGCATTCTAAGCAATCCTTAAGGGATGAGAAATATGTTTGAATGGCAAGTTTGTTGTTCCTTAGGTGAGGGGGGACATATGTCACAGATAAAGTAGATTTATTACCAGAGGGAACCTTAGATACAACATTCTCCGCATTGATCATTGGCATTTTCCCTTTTACCTGACTCTTCAGATTCTCAATTTCCTTTTGCAATGAAGTTATTTGTTCGTTGTTTTTGTTACGAGTGACTTTAATTGATTCAAACAACTCATTGAAATGACGTTTAACCTTTTCATTCTCTTCAAGGAAACTTTCGTTTTCCTTTTGTAAAGCATTTACTAGGTTTTGAAGATGAAACGTTTGAGAATTCTGAGAATCTAAAGAAGGAGGCATTTGGGAACCTGTCATATTGTTCGTTTGACCCTTTAATTGAGAGATTTGGACTTTCAACTTTCTGATCGTGTTACACTGAGCATGAATCTGTTCATCTCGTTTGTTTATTTGAAAAACTGCATCAAACTCTGGAACATCTGAAGATGTCTTGAAATTTGAAGTTTTGACATTTTCTTTGAGATGTTGATATTTTAGTTGTAGATTAAAATACTCAACTTCTAGTTTAGAAAAATGTTTAACCAAATTGTCATGATCATCCAGTTCAATTTTCTCATTAAGTTTAGAATTAGTTTTTTCAAGCTCAATGACACGATCATGGGAGACTTTCAGGGCCACAGATAGTTCATGAAATTTGGAAGCATTAATAGAGCAATTTGAAGCAGTAAAAAAGACATCTTGAGCAACACATTCAGTAATAAGATTCTCATTCAATGTATGCAGGTTCTTCCTCTCGATCTCATTATATTTTAATGCACGCTCATAATCACTAATTTCAACTATTATTGCATCAAATTCCTTTTCCATCCCCTTAATGTCTGTTTCTATCCCCTTTTTAAGACTCTCAAAGTGATCCTTTAAAAGTTTAAAGAAGGGCATGACCTCAGTTAAATAACATTCTTTCATTTGTTCAAAACCCCTTTCTCCTTCAGTTATGCCAGTGGGTGTGATCCTTTTCTTGCAAGTTTTCTCAAAATCAACAAATAGTTGAAAAATAACGTATTGGCTAATTAAGATATTGCTTTTAGTGGCAATTGTTCTAGGAACAAGATGCATTGGTGTGTTAGGAGGATACACAGTAGCTTTAGGCATTTTCCAAAGGGGAGGATTTGTTTTTACAATATTTTCGGCTTTCTGCTTATCTAAATCCATTTTCCAGAAGACTTGTTCGGGAGTCAACAAAGTCTGAGGCTTAAACTTGTTTAATGCAATCCAGTTTTCCTTCTTATAATCATGAGGAGTGATATTTATGTTCTTCTCTTTGCATTTGGGGTCATCTAGTTTTTTGTTCATCCTTTCCCTAGTGACTTCATCTGATTTCTTATCTTCCTCCGTGCACTCAACGCAACTAGGTTTCTGCCTAGGCATAAGAATTTCATTACCATCATAAATCACCTTTTGAGTATTTCTAGCCTTTTTGATTACCTCAGGATTTGGTTCCTCAACAAGGGGAACGCTATGCTTATCGCTTAATACTCGATGTTTGGTGACCATGTGAGCAGTCTGAATGGTGTTTCCTTGTATGTACAACTTGTTTTCAAGTTTGTTTTTCAAAGTTTTCAGATTAGAAAAATCTCTCAAGAGCTTTGATTCTTTTGCATTAAATTCTTGCTTAAGCATTTTCACGTTTTCTTGAAGTTCTTGTTTTTGCTTAGCTGTTTTAGAAAGTTTTTCTTGCAAAGAATTTAATTCTTGTTTCAATACTTCTTCTCTAAAATTACTTTTTCTAATTACTGTACGTACTTGGTCATCCATTTCCTGCTCACGAGTGGTCAACTCAAATTTTGCACGTTGTTCATAAATGGCAACACGTTCCTTATATGCATTTAGTTCAGAGATAATGGAATCATCAGGAGCACATGCAGTGAATTCATCAAAAGCATAGTCATTGTTGACTGCAGAAGATGCATCACTAGGTACAACTTCACTTTCACTTTGTTTCACATATTGATCATATGGGACAATATTGATATTACCCGTATTTTCAATATTTGATTCAAAAGTTTCGGTTGGTTGTACTTTGTCATGCATCTGTTGCACATCAGCATCATCATATAGCTTTAATACCTCAGAAATGAGTTTGTCCCTGGATGGGCCAGCTTGTGGTGAAGAAGAGATCTTGGAAGAAGCCATTGGAGAGATGCTAGCCATAAAGATTGTGTGTGCAGTAGGTCCATCATCTACATCAGAATCGTATGCATCACAGTCACCGACTTGAAAGGCATTTTGATGATTGTGACCTATCTCCTGAATGGGCTGCTCATCTACATCTGCATCATAGGTCTTGGCATTGCCTTCAGCAAGAAACAGCAGTTCCTCTTCATTCAAAGTAGCACCATTGTCCTGAGCTTGAGCCAGCAGCATCTTATCTCTGAAGTATTCGGCATTTTGTGGACGCTTTGGAGATGTGCAGTTCCTTGCAAAGTGTCCCTCACCACCACAGTTAAAGCATTTGATTGGCTTAGCATGACCTTGGTTACCATTTCTTCCTCGATTCTGGTTTCCAACATAACCTCTCCCAGCTCCACCTCTCCCCTGATCATACTGTCTTTCCTGAACTGGTTGCACCACGATCCTTCCATCTTTAACAGTGGCTTGATTATGTGGGTTAGATGCAGTTCGTTGGTTGTTGTTGGTTTGTGGGAGAGAGTTCATGTTTTGACTAATGAGTAGAGCTAGTTGATTAACGATGTTATCCACGCGTGCATCAGCATCAGCTTGTTTGAACTGAGGATCAGGGATGAGTTTGTGATTACCATTACCCAAGGGAATGACTTGTGATGCTTTGGTTGTGATTCCAATGTTTGAGTAGAAGGCAGTTGAATCATTAGATGAGCTTGTCTCTCCTGGGTTAGTTTTGAACTGATTGAGAATCAATTTTTCAAACATAGCATGTCTCTCATTCTGAAGGAGGAAGGCATAGAGTTGCTCATAGTTTGTATGCTTCAATCCTTTAGTGAGTTTCACAGATGTGACAAACTTGTGCCATTCGGGATTCATGTTGTTCACAAACTTTGAGTTCAACTGAATGTTAGGCATAGTCATCTTGATGTTCCTCATGTCATTCACTAACTTATGAAATCTCACATAGTACTCATAGACACTCTCATCTGGTTTCATCTTGAAGTGCTCAAATTCATCATAGAGTTGGGATTCCCTGTCTTCCATAGTTAATTCTGAACCTGAGAGAAGCATCTTAACGTTATCCCAAACAGCCTTTGCATCAGTGTTATGATTGATCAGCTTGTAGATGTCTTTAGGAAGACCTTGAAGAACAATGTTTGAAGCCCTGATATCTGCATCGAATCTCTTTTTCTCCTCATTATCAAGCTCATTGTACATCTTAGGTCTGTCCATTCCGTAGACAGGAGTACCATCTTCATTAGTATCAAGTATGTCTCTAGTCGTCTCAACCCGATATGGTCCTTCATCAATGGATTTGAGAATGTTGACACCATTTTCCTTTCCAAGGCAATACAATCTGATTCGTTGAGCCCAAGAATCGTAGTCAGTTCTGTCAAGCATTGGTGGACGAGTATCTGAGCCAGCTGCTTGAACATCCTCGGCAACAGTGGAGATGACAGTGGGAACAGTGGGAATGTTGGTAGACATGTTAACAGATTATACGGGATTTTATGACTCTATGATTAAACCGGGAAATAGATTCTTTCACGGGATTTTACTAAATCAAGAGAAAACCGTAAACAATCACTCAAGTTGCTAGATGATAAGATGCTAACTCGCTACCAAATAATGCACTAAGTCGCTAGAAATTAGTGCACTAAGTCGCTAACCCTTAACTCGCTACACGTCTAAGTCGCTAGAATCCCAAGTCGCCAACAGAAGAGCAATTCGCTAAGTAGTAACTCGCCACAGACTAAGTCGCTAGCCAAATTTGTGCAGTAATTCGCTACACAATTCGCTAGATATGCAAGTCGCTAAAGAGCAACTCGCTACAGACTAATTCGCTACCACAAGTCGCTAACCGTAGTGGAGATTCCACTACTTGTACTGTAACTCGCTAGCTCTAACTCGCTAGATTTTATAACTATAAGTCGCTACCAAGAAAACAAGTCCGAGAGCTAATTCGCCAGGTTGAAAAACCAAATAACCTTCACTTTTCAATCCAAAAACAACCCAACCAGGATGATTCAAGCTTACCAAATGAAAACCTAAACACTTTTGATGATTCTAAACATAAAAGTACCAACAAAATTCAAACTTTAACACAAGAAATCAACCAAATGATGCAAAAACCACTAAACTTTTTCAAACTCAAAAACCACCTAAAAACCACTATAAATCCAAAGATGTGCAAGATATGATCTAACCATGGCTCTTGATACCAATTGTAAGATATAACTTTTCACATACACATCAAACCATAACACAAGGTGGCGAATAAGATGGAATTCTAGAGAGAGAAAGTTAGAGGTTTAGGGAACTTAGTGAGAGAAAGTGAAAGATATTATTATGAGCTCCAACTCTCTACCTTGGAAGGTAGAGAGTATTTATAGTCTTACATAATTCGCCACACTACGGGCTGTGGATCAGGCATACAGTGGGTAAAGACCCGTCCGTCCTCCACGGTGTTACTTAACTAAATAACTACTTAACTTAAAAGAACTACGACTACGAGCTTTCTAACGATTACATATACTTGAGGTGACCGACTCTTTAATACCTGGAATTTCTAATTCCTAACAAACAAGTCGAAAGATGGAAAAGAGAGGGTATGAACAAGGTACGGTAATGTAGACGTGAACGTAAAAACATGCCATGCATACCCACCCGACCAATGCAACTTCAGGTGACCAGACTCTATAGACTCGACTAAACATGATTTAAAACTACTACTCTTATCATTGCATGGTTCTTCATAAATTAGACATAGTTGATCAGGCTATGTATAATTTATGATTAACGATGCAACGATAGGACTAGATGACTCGGATGAATGTTCAATGTTTAATAAAAAAAAATTTGGTTATAGCTGTGATTTTTATTTTTGAAAAATCGGCATTCTCTATAACCTTTGGCTCTGGTACCAATCTGTCACACCCTCGCCGGAGGCGGAAACACGAGGTGTAACGGAAGGGAACATAAGCACAAATTAATAGAACATGCCAACATTAATAATTAAAAGAAGGAATACACCATTACAATACCAGTTTAGCCGTCATCGGCAAATATATTACAAAGTTTAGTTCCCAAAATATTGAGTTCTATTACATAATAATTTGTTGTGACAAGTGACAACTTCATTATGCAAGACCTGGTAGAAAAAGCTTACTAACGATCACCTGAAATGCATGAGAGAAAAACGGGTCAACTATGAAAATAGTTGGTGAGTAAACACGCTTAGCAAAATAATAAAACTCGCAAGAAATATCAAAGCTTTCGGTTGACGAAAATGGTCCGCAAAGCAAAGGCATTGTAAATCCACTCAGTTCCAAGTTCCGCCCATACAAAACTTGCAACCTGTGTGTTCACAACCCACTGCCAAAAGTAGTATGTCTAATAGTCAAATATAAGCGGTTATAATAGTTCACAATATAGTACCACGAATATAATAATTCAGGGATGCTCCGAACATGGGAGACTTTGCACTACTCCAACAAGGGAGACTCCTTTGTCACTCGACCACCTAGGTGAGAATTATTGAGAACGCTCCACCAATAAGGCGAGACTTTGCACACTCCACCGATAAGGCGAGATTTATTGAGAACGCTCCACCAATAAGGCGAGACTTTATAGTGATGCTCCGAACATGGGAGACTTTGGGACAAGGTCATAACATGTACGGTTCAATAAATTCCAACAAGTCATAAATTCGTAATTAAGTTCAAGGATTTGATTCGAGTTCACAAAAGTAAGATTCAATTTAATTCAAGTATAGTTCATGCATTCAGCCCCAAAATGTAGTAAAACGGTAAAAAGGGGATGTGATTACTCACTCGGTAAACTGGAATGATGACAAGAGTGAGTACACCGAGGTATAATGTGATGTGTTAACCGGGACTAGTTAATATGATGAGGTGCAAAGAACAAGGTTAAACCTAAACACTCTTGGTTTTTATTTCAAAACCTTATAAAGAGTATGTTCTAGATTGTGATTAACTTGAGCTTGAAAGATTTTTTTTTTGTGATCCCTTTGAAAACCTCATGTAGAACCGGTTTAGAGAGATGGAAAAACCAAGAGAGAACTTTTGTTTTACACCTTGAGTAGTGTGTTTGATTGTGTAAGTAAAACAAACATATCTAATAAATATGTGCAAGTGTACATGAATGAAATCAAGATTTTCAACAACATAATCAAGGGGGGGAAAATTTTGGCTGATTTTGGGGGAAAGAGGGGGGGAAGGTATGATGTAATAAATTTTCTTGTCTCTTGGATTGAAGGTGTCTTAAGTGTATGTATATATATATACATATAATAATAATAATATGGGTATTATTATTTGGGTATTGAGGTAACTATAAATAAATCTTAGTGGAATAAAATAAAGTGTAATGAAGTCATAAAAATTATAAAAATGTATTTCTCACAAGTATTTAATATTTATCGTGTAGTTTTTAAGAAAACCGTCGTAATAATATAAATTTAACAATTTATATACAAGATAAATTTAAAACACTGGGTAAACTCAAAATATAGTTTTTATAACTAAATGTAAGTATATAAAAAAATATATATCGGGATCATTTTTGAATGTAACGGATTAAATATTCAAAATAATAACTCACGCGATAACGTTTATTTAATATAAAATTTACGCGTTAAATGTGAAATGAAATGCCATGAATGAACTAATATGATGCAAATATAATTTAAGAAATGACCGGAATTTGAGAATTGTGACAATTCCTAAGAATCTCCTTGACAGGGTTTCGCAGCTGTTCTAGCTGTTCTCAAACCGGAACGTCTCAAAGAAGACAACACGGAGTGAGTGAACCAGCGAATTGAGATTCACTGATTGATGAAAAATGATTTGAAAAACAATCGCGTATTGCTTGAAGAAAGAGTTTTGCAATACGACGAAGGTTTTATGAGAAAGATCAATTTTCAAACAAAATACTTTTTGTATTAGAGAATGAGTACACATTCGACGTGCTAGCGAAAAGAATAGATTCGCACATCGAACGGTTTTTCTAAAAGTATTTTTCAATCAGAGATACTTTTTTGAATTTTGAAAACATAAGTACACATTCGACGTGCTAGAGAAAAGAAGATTTGCACATCGAACGGTTTTTCCAAAAGTATTCGTCAAATCCATTCCTGGACCAAGGTTGATTCAAGACTGAATCGCCCCATTGTTTCTATCCAGTTGTCACAAGTTTAATTTTACGAGAAGATCTCACATGTCACCCACCAAGAGCTTGTTTGATGTTGGCTCTAGAAGGATTTCCATCTTCATCGTGAATACTTTTACATACCACTCAGATGTTCTGGCAATACCACAAGGATAATGCGTAGGACTCTTAATATATACTTACTTTCCACATTGTGTGAAACAGCAAGTCTTCAATAATTTAGTGTCCGAATGAGATATTGTGGATGATCTCTTGGCTCTAGACTCAATCGTGCAATTTTTTGGTTCCTGTGCCGGAGACTAGGGAGAGGGTCTCCTACTTCAATATCAACCATCTCTAAGAGACAGTCGATAGATTATGTCGGTTCCCCGTGAGAATGAAACAAGCCCTTTTAAGAGGAACTTGAGTGGCTTGGGAAGTTAGTGCAGTGCGTCACTGGGTCCATGACGTCTTGTCTTCAATACCAGTGTTACCTTAGTAACAACCAGTAGCATATGTATTGAACCCGGTTTCTGCCCTAAGGTTGAATTGATGGAGGGCTATTTCTTTTCACCCTTTTTCACATTCATTTCTTTTTCATTCTTCAACCCCTTCAGTGCTTACCGAGACTTCATAACTAGAACCTTGTTGGGTTTATTCCAGTACTAGCTCTGTCTCAGTCCGCACTCTTCCCATTCCTCATTTTTCTCCTTTTTTCATTATTCCTAAGGACTCTACACTATCTAGTGGATTGTCCCTGGGAAGATCCCTCCGGTTTTGGCGGATCGTGGGAACGAATACCTAACCTAACCATCCTTATAACTCCATGCATAAAGTAAATTGGTCGGTCTTTTGGTATTGTTCTTTCCTTCATGAAACCAATTGAAAAATCATTTGGAAAACCAATCAAGGTACTTGTGATACGAGATCAAAGAATTTTGTACCTTAATAGTTTTGATCATTTAGAAAACCTCCCCCTCAACATGTGCGTATGATTTAGAAATTGTTTAGCACAAGGAGGCAATAGGACTTTGAAATATTTTCTTTGATCACAATTTTCATACGAAAAAGCCATTTGATTTTCATGGTAAAATTCTCCCCCTCAATATGTGCGTAGGATATTTGAAATCATTTTATCACATAGAGGCAAGAGTTCTTTTGAAGCACATTTACGATCACACAAGCCATTAAGAAACCATTTAAAACTCAATCAAGGTACTTTATGTTAAAACATAAAAGCATTTGCACCTTGATAGTTTCTTTTCTTTAAAATGCTCCCCCTCAATATATGCTTCGAGATTCGAAAGCTTTTAGCACATATGAGAGAGCAGCCTGCACAACTGAATCAAAACGATCATTTTTTTATCAAATTTCATTATTAAATCACAAATTCTCCCCCGATCAAAAATATCAAATCCTTTGAGATTTTGGATCCCAAGTGATTTAATTAGGTTTAGAAAACATGGGAGAAAATGTGACCTTGTTTAAATACTCATCTGGTTTTTGGATAAATCCTCCTCCTCAACATGTGCATTGTATATTGAAATCGTTTGGCACATGGAGGCAGGAGTGCCTATAAAGGACTAAAACCAATTCCCTTAAAACAGATTTGAGATTTAAATCACGATCTCTCCCTTGATCAAAAATTTCAAACCAATTAGGGTTTTGGATCCCGATTGATTTAAATCATTTAGAAAGTTTTAGGGAAAGACGTGGCAAGATTTAATTTTGAAAAATGACAAATAAGGACCAGATTTAGACATTAAAGATTGTTAGTGTCAGGTATGATAGTTTTTTTAAGAGATCTTTAAGTAAAATAAAACAATTTCACAATCAAACAAGAACAGAAAAAATTTCATTTTGACAGATCTTTGAGTTTTAAAGAAAATCATATCATGACATAACATTAAATATTTAGATCACCATTTATTTTGTACAAACGGACTTTTTGTGAAGAAATATCATTTGAAAATATTTAATTTAAAATCACTCTCCCCCTCAATTGATGACCGAAGTCGATAATTGAGTGACTTAAGTTTTGATAAAATGAAGTCCGGTGATTTTCAAGATTTAGTCCAATTAACTTTCAGAACAATATTTTCCCATTTTCAAAACAATTTAATCAAATTTTTCAAAATTGTTTAAAAAATGGTATCCTGCACAAAGATATATTAAGTGGTTGAGAAGCTTCTGTTGTTGCTGTAGGGCTTGGAAGAAAAACCGTCTGCAGATGCAGTGAGACTTCTTCTTATGTTGCATTTTGAATGCCAACTGAGGTCAAATTAAGCTCCGTTTCTTCAATCACTTAGAAGAAAACCATCTGCTGATGCAGTGATACCTCTTACGTTACATTTATGCCAACTCTCCATTGAAGTCCAATTAAGCTTCGTTTCTTCATTTGTCAACCCAAGATATCGTTACCCTTTCCTTGCGGCATCCAATCATGTTCATTTGTGGGATCCGGATCGGAAACATTCTTATATACCAATATACCTGCATATGTTAGTGAACACACATACAAATATATGGTGGTCGACAACACCCAAACAGCAATCGACTAATAAAAGTCAATCCAACATATCAATCAGATCATATAAAGCTGGGGATTATGCGTTCTTCAAACTCTAATCATCTAATCCTAACAATCATATCCTAGATTCCTAGTCCTTCGACACAGGCAAATGTCATTTTTAATTAAGAACGTAGGATAATTGAGAAAGCTCGTTAGATGATATAGATTTGAAAACATTCTCCCCCTCAATCAATGACTCATTTTTCTGAAAAGGTTAAAAGCGCTGAAGTCATTGATTGAGTTTCCAAATTTTATAAAAACTGTGAATCTGATTGTTTTTAAGCAACTCATTTTCCACCATTTTGAACACACCAAATATTTTTCTGAAGAATTTTAGACGGAAAAACATTTGTGTAGGAACAGCAGTCCTTCGACATACTTTCCTCATTTGTTTTTAGGATAAGTGCACGAATTATGAAAAATGGTTTAGCGTAGCACTTTCCTTTCTTTTGAAGAGCGGGTTGCTATCTGAAATAATAGCAAACCATGATTAAGCGCGGGTCACAGTCTGAAATAACTGCAAGCCATATTTTGAGACATGTTTAGAAAAGAATATTTACACCTCCTGCTCGAACTTCATCTATGGTCCCGTGCCATTATTGAATGACATTTCTAAGACCGCAGATGTTATCGATACCAGAAGACATGTCATGTGAAAACATATTTTTGGTATTTTTGAAATTTTCTGATTTTTATGGGTTTTTGAAGGTTTTATATTTTTCTATTTTCTTTTTGTTGGTTTTATATTTTTGTATTTTGCTTTTCTGAAAAATATATACAAGGATAGAATAGATGATATAGTTAAGAGGATGATGATACGAGTACCAAGATAAGAATATCGAGCAGCCTCGTTGTAGAAGATAGAAGTCATCATCTCTTAAGCATTCACCACCAAAGCTTCCAAGACTCTTGAATCGAAGAGAGAAATTGAGCCACTTGAAAGTGAGACTTTGGTAGCTTCCCCCCAAACCGAAAATCCTTATGTTGAGCAGATTCAAAGCTTTCTTTCAAGTTTCCCTTAGCCAGGTGCACAAGGAAGCACACCATTATCATCGAACTTGCTGCTCCTTTTAAGAATAATCACCGTGATTCATCGTTCGGGGTTATATCATCCAATAGAAGAACAGCACCGTATCATCCCACTCATAAATAATCTTCTCAAATTTCCTTTTCAACTGACGTCTGAAGCGATCCATTCCAATAGGTGTCAAGAGAACAATTCCCCCTAGTAGTTGAATTGATGCAGTCAGTCTCTTTGTATAATGCTCAAGAACTCTCCCGAATACACATCATGAGGGTAATGAAGAACAACTCCTCAATGTTCACATCTTTCGTCCCTGATGAATGTGTATGAAGCTCAAGAACCTGAAGTACACCAATATCCAAGAACTCTCCCGAATACACATCATGCCCGGAAGGAAAACACCTCCCCAATGTTTGTGGTAAACAATGGCTTTCTTCCCTGATGATCGTGTATGAAGCTCAAGGACCCGAAGTACACACATTCCCCAAAGAGAGAACAACCGATAACATTGAAGAAGCAGGCCGAATCACTGATTATCTCTGCGAGTGACAATCTCTGCGGATGTCAACACCGGAATAAGTGATTATATCTCTGAATCACAGATTAAGCCCTCAAGTGAGACAGCTGAGCGCCCCCAATGTACACAATTCTCTCTCCCCTGATGATTGCGATAACATCGAGATCATCACACACCAGTGTACCTCTTATATCTTCAGAAACATTCTCTAACATCTCTTCCCCCACATAGTTGAAATAAGAACACTAAACTCTTTGATGAGTAAAACCTTGAGTTTCTCTGCGGTCATGACATTTGTTTTACCGGGATATCTTCAATCACTTAGAAGAGTTAAGTTCATCAAGTTTACTCGTCATGAGTCAAACCTTGAGTTTCTCTGCGGTAATAACATTTGTCTTCCCGGGATATCTTCAATCACTTAGAAGAATTAAGTTCATCAAGTTTACTCGCTTTGTGTTTATATGTGAGTCTCCTTTCTCCTTGCTGGTTTTGACACTTCAGAATCAACAACTCATTGTAAGCCCGTATACTAGAAATTTGTTGAGAAGAACACTTGAACTCTTGTGGGAATCAACTTGCTGAAGTACATTGTGAGCAAATCTAATTGGGGATTAAATCTGACATATCACTTTCCCCCAATTAGTGCTCTCCCCTAAACTGACAATCTGTTTGATAAATGCCCAGATTAAGAAGAAGTCTTTAGATAATCAAATGCAACTCGTCTTTAGTCTTCTAACATGTAGCAGAGAATGTAGAACCGACTGAAGACTCGACCTTCTTCAAGATTGTCCAGTTGGGGAATAGATAGTTAACATCTTCAACTCACCAAAACAAGAACATCACCAAAAAGCATCCCAATCAACTTACATCTTGCAAATCCCCTTAACTAAGATCCCTCCCAATCAAACAAGAACAGAAAGATGTTCATCAAGGAAATCAGCAATCAGGCCGCAACGAACACATAAGATGGTAACACCAAACAACCAATCACATCAAATAAGAACAGATAGATTGTTCGGAATCATCATGTTGATGTATACGTGAAGCATTAACCGGAAGCACTTTGTCGGTAAACTCATCAATCCGAGTGAAGATGTCAACCAACGGATCTTAGAAGAAAAAAAACTCCATGTGAAGATGACCCGATAAGAAGAAGCTTGGTTCTTACATGAGTTTAGAGCCGTATGACCATTTATATTCTCAAATAACAATCAACAATGCAAAAAATTCACACTTCTTCTCCCCATCAAGAATTGCATACGGAGATGCCATTCTTGACTAAATAAGTGAAAACCATCCAAATGTAGTCTATTCACACTTCTCCCCCACAAAATTAGCACAGGATGTCGCCATCGTCATTATAGTTGAGAAAGTGGAATCAGAAAACAATCTACAGTAGCCCGGTTCACTTGATGACTGAAGCGCATGGAAAAAGTATGAAGCATGTTGATGAGAATGGTCATTAATGAGAAGATTTCTCTTCTTCCAAAGATAAAGCGCACTGAAGCGTACACTTTTCTTTTCTTTTGAGTACGAGGCATGAACTGTTGTGTTCATACGTCATAAGAAGATTTCTCTTCTTTCAAAGATAAAGCGCACTGAGACGTACACTTTTCTTTTCTTTAGAGTACGAGGCATGAACTGATGTGTTCATACATCATTATCTCTCTCTTTTCAATCTCTTGGCAAAACATGTAATCAACCCATTATCATTCAGTAGGCACTTTGTCGTGACAGCAGATGGAGAAAAACCAATATGATGAATTTGACCCTGAACTAAACTAACCCGAACTCGTGACTTAAACTTGCACATATGAAACAAAGAGCGGTGCCGAGAATTCATGCTCCATTGAATCTCTTAAGTACTCTATACTCTTCAACCAACCAACCATCAAGTAATAGACGTACATTACCTCTTGAAAATCCACAATTGAATGTGACACTGAGCACTACAACGTAACTCCTTAAAGTGATAGTTATCTTGTGGTGGTAAGAGCCCAATTCCCCCAAGTGGTAAAAGAAAAGGTAAAAGACACCCAACAGTAACTAGATTTCCAAGTCTTCGTTTTTGATAATAAGCTCGAACAAGGATCTCGAAGAATCTTCATCCATCCATCCCCGATATCTTCAGATACTAAGTACACTTGCCCATGATAATTCACTTCAACCTCAAATAAATAATACTGAATTAACTCCGTTGTCACATCTTCTAGTTAAATGCTCAATTCTAGCCACCTTTGTCGTTTTAAGTGAACTCTGATAATGGTTTCATCCCGACTATGGTTAAAAGCACATTACCCCGTAAAACCATGTAATAACCAAACTGCCATGAAGAATATCCAAACAATCACCCAATTCATGAAGTACATCCTTTTATCCCTTCCTAGAAGCAGAAACTGTAGCACCAGCATCAGAAAAGATCCCGAAATACATTTTCCATTACACCAGGATGGTTCCATCATTACGGGATTTTACAACTCTATGGTTTAAACCGAAAAATAGATTCTTTCGCGGGATTTTACAAAACTAAGAATAAACCGTAAGATAGATCCGGAAATGCACTTTACTAATACCAGGATGTTTCCATTGTCACGGGATTTTACAAGTCTATGATTTAAACCGAGAAATAGGTTCTTTCGCGGGATTTTACAAAATCAAGACAAAACCATAAACAATGTCAGCTTGAATGTGATATGACAACTTAGGTTTCAGTGAATATCTGTTTTAGGGGAATATGCAGCGGTTCATCAACAGATCATTATCCAACATCATCAACATCATCAACATCATCAACCATCCAATCAACACTTTGGAAAACACACCATTCACGCAATCTCTCGGCTATTGTAGTGACCACATGGAGAAGTAAACCCGCTATATCAAACTTGAACATGACGTGAACTTCCCCAGATTTGTTACTTAAACTTGTACTCATCCTTGTGAAAAAGAAACGGTGTACCCAATGTACAAACCTTTTGACATTCTCAATTGAGTGAGACACCGAAGTGATAGTTACGTTGTGGGTTAAACGAGAAAGAATCACAAATGTAACTAAATAGCCAAGTCTTTATCACACTCAATATACGCCCAAACAAGTCATCTTCGCGGAATGATAGAAAGAAAGAAGACGAAATAAGTAAACATGCCCGGAAAAAACCTCACATCAAATCCAGGTAAGAAATGCCGTACAAACATCCCCGTAGTCAACGTTGTATAATCATCAATTTCAAGCCATGACACAATATACTACGTGAAAATGTGTAGCCCAAACAATCAAACCTCATAACCCAACGAATCTCATCATCCAATCTCATATCATCAAGTCTTATTGTCATTAATAATTATCCGATCTAAAATCCATTAAGCCCGGTTCAATTCATTCAAAAATTCAAGTCCATTCAACCACGAATACAACAAACCCGATTCAATTGCACTGAACGACCCAGTCCATTGATACACCTTTAAGCCCAACATATAACATCCGAATAACTCGAGTCGATATGAAAGTATTATCACTTCCAAGTTTATTACAACTCATGGACCAACGCCTAACACATACCATACCAATCTCCAAAAAATCTCACGTCAATACAAAATAACGAGGCCTAGTAACAACATTTTACATGGTCCACATAAGTCCAACTTGATTATCTGGTCCACTAATTAGAAAGCAATACAAGGCCCAATGCCACCTCAAGTTAGACATATCATGAAAATCCAACTCGTCAGCCCATTTAACCATTACCACTGACAACCTAATCCCACGGTATATAACATTACATTCTCACACTTGCCCTAAGTTCAAGATATTCAAACAACCCTAATCTCAATTAAGTCCGCCCCCCTCTTATCACAAACGCAGACAATAAACAAAAACGTTAATCCCATATCAAGATCAGTCCGCGGCATCATAAATCAAATCAGATTATAAACCCTAATCGTCCTCTTATCCAGCCACCATCTCATTCTCATATCCGAATAAAAAATAACATGCTTCAGTCATCTTAATCTTGTGTCAATCATCACTTTATCAATCCCAAGAAGCTCTTAAGTACGCCTCAATTCCGTGCTTTGGAACACACAACGCAACCACACACTCGCCACAGGGATGGCTTGAGTTATTTGTGTCAGCCACAATATCAATCAAACGCATCAAGGTAGGTACTTTTTAATCTTTGTTGTGATTAGATTGAACGAACGTTTGGCATGGAGATGACTTCATAGTTATATTCCTTGTCATTAAGTTTCGGATAATAAAAAGAATCAAGCTTCTTGTAGGATCTGTGATGATATATTGTATCGTGTTTCATTGACCCTCCAAAGTCATGATAATTATCCATTTGAGAAACACCGAATATAATTCTGAGATCTTTGGTTGACATTCCTTTCGGTTTCCATTTTGAATTCTGGATCTGTGATGTAATCTTCATGTGTGTAAAGATCATGTATAGTCTAAGTATTTTGAGAACCACACACAAACAGAAGTGAAACTGAGATTGATTAATGTTTGAGTCAGAATTGGTTTACTATTTTTTTTTTATTTTATTTTTTTTTGACTGAAGATGTAGATGGATTTGAGACATGGGTTTAGATTGAGTCGAGATATTGGACCGATGATGGTTGAAGACCTGAGGTGTTGTTGATTTAGGTATAAGGTTTTGAGGTCATGATTTGTGGCTGTTGATATGTTGGTGATGACAGTGGTCAAACGAAATACTCTTCTTCATCCTTCTTTCTGTCTAAGTCGCTAGGTATAGTAATGTCAAGTTGCTATGGCTTTTATCAAAGTAAGTCGCTAGAGTCAACTCGCTAGATAAGTCAAGTCGCTAGCCAACTCGTTACAGTTGTTGACTCAATAGTCAACAACTCGCTACCTATTATGAGTCACAAGTCGCTAGCGAAAGTCTTTAGCCCAAGTCGCTAGCACAAGTTGCTACGACTTGTAAAGACAAGTCGCTAGGTCTGACCCAAGTTGCTATAACTTTACTCAAGTCGCTACAATTTATTTCCGTTAACAAGTCGCTAGCATATTTTATGTTAACTAAACTCGCCAACTTATAAAAATAAGTCGCTAGCAAGAAAATGGTTAACAACTCGCTACCAAAATGAGACAACAAACTCACCAAGTCGCCACCAAGAATGCCAAACATACAAACCCAGAAAACAACCCAAACCCAGAAAACTGTATATGAAGGATACACTTTTATTTGACCCATTTGACCACTGTATGGACATGAAAATCTGACCATATGACTATCAACATATTAAACCCAGAAACAAATCATAAGAACTGCCTCATATGACTGTTTAACCATGAGACAAATTATCATATTCAAAGCACATGACTTTTTCATATACAACAACAGGTTTACTTGTTAGCGAAACATGACTTTTAGACCAAACCCAGATACATGACCAAAACCAGATACACGAAACATGTAGAATAGTTATAAAAAAAATATTCCAGACACAAAAGTTCCAAAACAGTATCAACAGGAATTAAAAAATACCACACAAATCAACAAAACACAACAACCTTGTCTCTGGTACCAATTGTAGGATCGTTATTTTTATTGTGTTGATGATTCGGGTGGTCTTGGATGATCAAAATACATGTTTGCCATAGTTAGAGAGTTAGTAGAGAGAGAGGGTGTTCTTGCTAGAGGTTTACACAAAGTATGGAATATTAGATTGAATGAGAAGCACCACCCCTTCCATCCATGGAAGGGGTATTTATACTTACAGACTCAATGACCTCCTATCGGCCTGTGGATCAGGGATACAGTGGGTAAAGACCCGTCCTTCCTCCACGGTGTTGCACTAAACTATTCTACGCTACTAATTAACTAATAAACAACTTAATAACGTAAATAACGACAAGTCTACGAGCTAACTTATGCTAGATAATATTTGGAGTGACCGACTCTTCACTAAGGAATTTTCTAATTCCTAACACAATTCAACTCCAAATTCTGCACTGTTGACTTTTATTGACTGAATTTGGTATTTGAGTGAATTTTGAGATTGAAACAGAAGTAAGCTCACAATAAGCTATTAAAAGCTTAAATGAACTTAATGAAACAGTAGCCTAAGCTTTGTACAAGCTTATAAAAAGTTTGAAGTATTTTTTTATTTTTTAACTATTTTTCTGATTTTTTTTTTGTATTTTTTTGTATTTTTGATTAATATTAAGAAATAACTGGAATAATTTGAGAATAAGCTAATATGAGACTAATATAACTAATAAGCTGAATTCAGAAACAATGAACAATGATTTAAAGATAAAACTGAAATTTCATTAAAACTTTTAAAGATGAGATTACAAGGAGATTACAGAAACTAAATATTACTTGAAAACTTAAAACATAAATTAAACTACTATTTGCTACTGAAAAGAAAGGTGTCTTCAACTTGTGATGGAAGGGGGTTTATATACTTGAGCTCAGCCTCTTGGAAGGATCCAGAAGAAGTTCCTTGTGCTTTCTCTGAGTATTTTAGTCCCTTGGATCATTATTACACGTATCCCATTTGATTTAGACCCTTGGATCATGTGCACCTGTCATGTGTAGCCAATCAGAGGAGACCATGATGTGATATGACACACAGATTGCCAGCGTGGCATTCGTGTGTCAGTCACGTGTCAGATGGAAGTACGAATTTCATTTGCATTTGAGTTGGATTTGGTGAATTAGATAGGCGGGTAAATTTAGGGTTCATGCCCTGGGTTTGTTTGGGGATTTCTTTTGGCGGGTAAAAGGTTTTATTTCATTTATTTGTTGACTTTTTTGACCAGTATAAATGAGAAACCGGGTATGGGTGGACGGGTTTGGGACCGGGTATGAGATATTGGATTGGGTTTGTGGTATATTATTTGGGCCTAAGGTGTAAATAAGAGAAATGGACATGGACTTGTATATGTATACATTTAGCATTTTAGGGACCATAAGTGTACATTCTAAAAATCCAGGGACTAGAAGTGTAATTCTGAAAAGTTCTTCCAAGGACCATTCTTGTCAATCTTCAATACTCCAAGGACTGAATTTGTAAATTCTGAAACTTCAAGGGTATATTCTGCCATTTGATGAAAGTTCAGGGACTGATTCTGACAATTCTTCCGGCTCAGCTTTAGCACTCTTTATCTCTCGTGCTCGGGTTTTTGTCTGATTTGGCTATCTTTTGTGTGTTTTGACATATCCGTACCTGCACAAGCACAAACTCAAGAAAACAACAAATATTAGCAATAAATGGCTCTTTCTTGGTTATTTTGGGTCTGATTTGATAAAGAAATGATATGTGTTTTAGCACATATCAACGCCCAAGGCTGATGTCGTCTCATGGCTAGACGAAGACGACACTGAGTATGATTGGTTCTCCACACTTGTTGATGCTACTCCCGCTTTAACTGATGATCCAAATATGGTAGAAGGTCGTACGTTGGAGCATGCTAAATTACTGCAAGAAAAGTTCCGTGTGAAGAAGATGACGAAATCAGATTTGAAACGAATCAAGAATGAAGCATTTCAACAACTCAAAGACAGCTCGGAAAGTGCTATTGAAGTTGAATATCAACTTGAAAATATAGCACGAGCCATGTCTAACAACATTGATTGGCTCAACCCTGAAGCAAACATCGACTTCACCAGAAGAGACAAGGCTCCATACTACACCGATTGGTCTAAACCTCTACCAACGATTGGTCAACCAGATCAACCTAAGATTCCATTCCGCCACTTCTTCAACAATGACTTGGAATTTCTTCTACATGGTAGCGATGATTCAAAGAAATACGCTACATCACTTACACTTCCGTTCCGGCAGCCATATACTCCAACTGCATAGCCATCGAAGAAAAGGCTAGCCACATGTTTTCCAACAACGTGGAAAGGTATGACATTGATGCAATGTACGGGATTCACCATTGGCCAGAACGCCGACGAATCTACTACAAAAGCTTCCAGGTTCGAAAGTCTCAACATGAAGTGTATAGTGATAAAGGGATCGTTGCTGTTAAGCATGTCACTCTTTAGTCTAAATGGGATTACACCTTCCTCAAGACTGTCATGGTCAAAAGACAAGACAAAAGGGACTATGAATTCTGTGAAGCGAACTTTCAGAACTTGTCTCTCAACGACATTAAAGATCTGTATCTCGCCAAGGTACAGGGAAGAATGAGACAATTCTCGACAGAAATTCAACGTGAATACATCAAGTCCCTGCTCATCTTCATCAGAAGCATAGTGATCCAGGAACGTGTAGAAGATTTACAACTTGTTGTTGAATCATATCAGACTCGTGTCAACTTCACCAGACATCAGCTAGAACTTCCTGACATCAACCATCTTCCACAATACACTCTCGTCAGCAAACCATTCGGAGTAGTTTACCGTAGTGAACTACAATGCAAGTGCTTGATGGCATGTAGAGATCTTTATAAGTTTGGGGACCACACACTGAAGAAGGTTAGGGATGGGTTAGCTTATCGTTAAAGGAGATACATGAAGGCATCGGGTCGAAGAAGCGATGGAATTCTCAGGAAAAACGGAATGTTAAGAGGATCATCACTTGGATCGATGAAAGGTTGTATAGAAGGGACCAGTTCAGAACTCTGGAGAGCTTTGTAGGTGGTCGTCCCAGGATTACTCTCACAGGCGATCAACGCCCTGTGCGCATTCCTGGAGATATTGCTGGACTACCTGGTACCCCTTAAACTATTTCAATTTCATACTAATTTGGATGTGTTATTATTTTATGACTGTGGCTTGTGCACACATAACAGTGTTCAACCCGTTCTTGTAATGAAAGGACCCTGTGGTACGCTTCAGTGCCACAATCCTTATAAAAGGAGCGAAAGCTTCTTACTTTTGAGTAAAACCTATCAAACCTTTCATTTTTTAAAGGTTTTGCTCAAAAGAAAAAGTACTTCCCCTTATGTTTTCAAAACCTCAAAAGTTAGTATTACTTGTTGAGGGGGAGTATTTGACTAAAAACTTTGTTCACAAAATTGTTCTTCGTGATAATCTTCCCACAAAACTCGAAATGGTCATATTTATTATCAAAACGCTATCAAAAATAACATTTATATGTGCCATTTTTTAGGGGGAGAAAATTATTGTGATAAGAAATATGTTGATTTGCTATTGAATCGTCGTGTGAAAAGACTTAACCCATGAATTGACGGGATCTGAACAGTCATACATTGAAAATATTTGTCTTCCAAAGACTTATCCAAGTAAATTGTACCTATTTGGGAAGCTCTTGATAGACATGAACTTTGACGAGTTTGACAACCTTTCGAGGTTTGTCCACACCTTCAAGGTAGTTATTAGAGCTAGTTGTCACCTAAAAGCTGACAATGTAACTCTTTAACTATGCAACGTAACCGTGTCCCTCGGGGAATTGTCTATCTTGAGTCAATCAATTCAAAAGTGCGCACTCTGCTCTCACCGTGCATATTTCTGTCTAAACACTTAAGCACGTGTGGAGGGGGAGTATTTCTGCTTAAAGATAAATCTCTCACAGTGATACAAAATGTTTTTCATTCACAAACACTTTGAGAGATTTTCAGAAAAATGGTTTTATGGTAACATAGGTTAGTCATGGAGTTATAAGGTGACTAAGGTTAGGAATAACCGTCCTATGATCCGCCATAGCCGGTGGGATCTACCCAAGGACATCACAAATAGTAAGTACTTAGAAGTCCTTAGGTATGATTATAAAAAGGAGAAAATGAGAATCGGAGAAAGAAGGTGTTGAAATTTTTTTTAAAAAAGCAAAGAAAAGGGTGAAAAGAAATAGCCCTCTAGATTATTCAACTTAGGGCAGACATCGGGTTCAATTCATATGCTACTGGTCGTCACTAGATGACACCGGTATTGAAGATAAAAGTCATCATGGACCAAGTGACGCATGCACTAAACCTTCTTAGCCACTCAAGTTTCTCCCAACAGAAGCTTGTTTCATTCTCACAGGGAACCCTACGTAAACTATCGGCTTTCTCTTTGAGATTGCTGGTATTGAAGAAGGAGACCCTCTCCCTAGTCTCCGCTCAGGAAAACCAAAGTGCACTATCGAGTCTAGAGCCACGAGTTCATCAAAAGATCTCTTAGGTACACTTGACAATTCATCGCTTGTCGTTCACCAATAAGAACGCAAGTGACATATTATCGTGTCCTTCACAGATGTTAGCTATCTGTCGAGAACATTTATGAGAGGTTCACATATGTGATCCTCAGTGATTGAATGGAAACTCCTGCCAGGGTCAACATCTAACAGCCCTGACAGCAGGTCACTTCGGTAACTCCCCATGGATTACGCTTAGTGTATCTCAAATGGTCTACAGTCGTGAGGTGATGCTTCGGTGTACCTCAGCGACTCATCTGAACTGTAGGTGTACTTCGGTACATCGTGTTATCTCACTTATGGGACTCCAGTTCAAGAACGGCCTTTGTGAGAATTAGAGACGTGTTTTCACACTATGCTGTTAACACCCTCTAAATTCAAACTTGTAAGTGCCGAAATCCGCTTATTACTAACCGTGTGTATGTTTTCTTCTTATGGAAGCTCTGGAGCGGACTGATCGTGCAGATTCTTCACATGCTCATACCAACATCATCACTAATGCAAGTTCTCTCAAAAGGCAACACAAAAGTCAGAATGATTCTTCGTCAAATCATAGAATCTACAAAGTTTAAAGACTAAGAGAACTTCATCAGTACTGTAATCCAACGTTAAAGAGCGTGTGAGCATGTTGGAGAAAGACGTGGAGACACTGAAGCAACGAAGCAGGCCTGATGCAGACAACAACAACATACTATCACTATCATCACAAAGAACAAAGAACTAAAGAACAAAGAAATCAAAAGACGTCAAAGCAGAATACTTCAAAAGTTACAAGATCCCTACACTGGGGAGATTGTTCAAATCAAGGCACTTCTTCTCACAAGAAAGAAGAATGTTAGAAGACGTCAAAGCTACTATTACATCAGCACCTACATCGTTTATCACTCTATCATTCATCAATAACACTTAGGGGGAGATTGTTGGAATCACTCCTAAACTATATTTCAAGTATTAGTGATTCATATGTAATAGTTAGCTTAATATGGCTTTTAAGTTAGTAATCAAGGCTAGGCTTATGTAGAAAGCCCATAAGCCTAGGCCAAGCCCAATAAGTAAAAGGATGGGAACTTGGAGTGCTGCCCTAGTTCCCTCCTATAAATACCTCTTGTAAACCCTCACTTGAGGGTTGGTTGTTCATTTACTTATTCACTCCTAAGCATAACTTTTCTCTACTTGTATATCATGTGTGTTTGTATTTTTTCAACCGATCATCTCTTCCTTATTTCTTCTATTGATGCTTGTGTTACTAATATGGTGACCTAACACAACTCAAAAGAAAAATCCACCAACACCTCCACCAAAACCTTCCAACCAAACTAGTTCATCCAGTGGTCAAGGATCTCAGAAGACTTCTACAGCTTGGACCACTGTTGAGTCTCGGTTTATACCCACCTTCTCTACAATCCCAGAAGAGAAGATGCTTAATGAAGAGACTTACATTGTGCAAGAGTCAAAATCTGAAGACGATGATGCTTCCACCAAGCATATCCCTAAACTGTCTAAAGATGAAGATTGGTTTGATGCATACATTGCGGGTAAACGCATTAAAACCTCTAGAGCTGCACCATCCAATTATATGTCTTAAAGTTGGTTAACCAAGGAAAGACCTCAAACTCCTGAACCTTCATGGGCCATACCTGAGTCTAATTTGATTGTCCCTGACAATAACTGGGCAACCACCATTGTTGCCAACCATGAAGATCCTTCTGATGTATTACTTCTACACATCACTGGATACATGGAATGTTTCATCAAATGGTTTTGTGACAAGCAGGGAATCACCTCACTCACACCAAAGGATCTTGAGGGGCCAGCTTACGAAATAGTCAAAGCCTTTAATTCTGATGTTGCTCATCTACAATTCCAAATGGAAGAATGCCACAAGATGTTGACTGATCAAGTTGATGAAAATATCAGTCGTTTTAATGTCAACAATCCTCTTCCTCTTGGAGGTGAACCTGGGCAGAAGACGATTCAATCAGAATTCTTTTTCAACAGAGATCTGGATTATCTATGTGCTGGAACACATGGAAGAAGACCAGCCTTATCTATCTCAAAGATGAAAGCTGCAACCTACTTAGATCCAGGTCTTGAGTAGATGGTACCTGATCAGTTCTAGAATGACAAGGAACAAGTATATGACATTTCCGCCTCATACGGGATTTCTCACTGGTGGTTCAAAAAGAAGAAGTTCTACATTGAAAGACATGGTGCAGAAAAGAAGCGCAAAACTGTTCGATCCAAGCTACGTATTCCAAGTGTGGAAAGCTTCCCAATCTATGGCTATGATTATCTTAAGAAGGTTGTTCTTAGAAGAGCTGACTTGAAAGACCATGTTATTGAAGAAAATGACTTCAAACACTTGCTACCAAGTGACTTTGAAGATCTGTATCTTCTGAACCTCCTAGGGCATCGTGACCATCTACCTGTTCGAGAAAAGAAGTCTCTCTATGATGTAGTCAATCTTTGGATAAAGGGCTTAGTAATTCGACAAAGAGTTGGTGACTTTCAACTTGGTGTGGAAAGCTACCAGACTCAGGTCAATCTAACTAGACCTCAATGGGAAGCCACAAGGCATGAATTCAGACGCAACTACACAGTAATTGACTCTCCTAGAGCAGTTATCCTTACCGAAAAATACGGGTCAAGAATACTAATGAGGCTGTGTGAGCTATATAAGTTTAGTGATGGTACGCTCAAGATAGTTGAAGAAGAATTAAATTCAAAGGTGAAGGAGTTCAAGCTAAACTTGAAGCCGAGGAACAACACGAGGTTCTAGACTGAACAGGATGTGAAGAGGTGTGAAGATTTCATTGCTGCTATCGGACGAAGACTTAAGACAAAAAAGATTTACCGCAGCCTTGAAAGATTTGTGGGTGGGAGAATATGGGAAGGACACTACAAGCTACTTCAAAGAACAGAATGAAGACATCTTCCTTTTGTAGCTATGTTGTGTTTATATTATGTGTAATGTGGTGAATGTAATATGAACAACAATAACTATAATTGATGAACCTTAGACCTTGATAGATCTTTGAGCACTCGTGGATCGTTAGTAATGCTTATGTAATCACAAACACACTAACAGACAGTCTCTATTACTTGTATTCTTGAGCGGAAATTAAAGACAAGTAAGAACAATAATAACTAAGAATACTTTGATCCTCTATGGATCTTTGAATAATACTAAAACTTGTTTTTCCAACTCGTACATAATTCATACTAAGGTGTTCCTTTTATAGACAAGGAACCCTAAACCGTTTCCAAGAAACGTATAAACATAAAACTAAATAAGATATACATTATCAGTTCCTAATAAAGCTCATGCATATCCTAACTAAATATAAAATACGCGGAATAACTATCTCCGCAGAAACCAACTACACGGTTTTATAACTTCAGCAGAATTACTTCTTCAGCAGATTCCACAACACTTCAGCAGAATCATCAGCAATAACTTCAACATAATTCTTACTTAGTAGAATTCCCAACAATCCTCCCCTAAACTAGAATTTGACTAGGTTAAGTTCCAGTTTCTTGATAGATCTTTAACACTGTAGTACAAGAGGATTGTATACAAACATCGGCAGCAAAGAACCAAAACAATTACATCTCTACAATGGCAAAACTTTGAAACTCCAGATCTTTGCAGCAACAAATGACAAAATGTACATCAAAACATATTAGTTTCAGACTATTCTCATCACATCCATGTGTGTGAACTCCTGTGAGAGGTGAATCATTGAAAATAATGGATTTGATGTCTCTTTACCAATAGCCATCACCACTGGAGTAGCCAAATGTTTAAGTTCGAAAACTATGGTACACTGATAACCATCAATTTTTAGCAAATCAGCAGCTATAAACGGATTTGAGATGTCTTTACCTGTAGCCGTTTGCTCAGGACTAGTCAATTCTTAGGTGAAAGAATCACCTTTGGGGAATTGAGAACCCAATATGGTATTCCACTGCCTTTACCACAAGCCATATACTTGTGGGCTAGCCAATTCTTGGATTCCAAAAAGGAATAAGCCATGGTGAATTGATGACCATACAACCCTCAACAATTAAGCATGGGTAAGTTGCAAACCCTATGATTTTGAGCAAACCGTTACAGCTATCAACAGAGTTGATGTGTCTTTACCAAAGTTGTACCCTTTGGACTAGCCAACTCTTTGATGTACACAAGGCACAGCTGGTGAGTTGATAACCAACAACAGGGTAATGTACAACAAACCTGCAAGAAAAGTTAGACAAACAAAGAATATACATTTTTTTTTAATAAAAAATGAAACAAAGAAAGAAAGAAATAATACAAGATACCAGAATCAAGAAGATGCTTGGTGTTGCAAAAGCAGAGTCTTAATTAATCCAATCAATTGTTCAGCATGGAGCTGTCACACCCCCAAATTACGTGTTTTGCAGCGGAATGGAATACCTTGGGGAGGACTGTCATAGCATCAAAGTTACAGTTATATCGAACGACCTAAAGTGTCGTTTGGAAAACACGTTGTTTGATTTATTAAAAAAATCAGAGTTTACAAAGTGTAGGTCCCAAATGAAAATCAACTTGTGCGGAAATGAGTTTGTTACAAGTCAAACGATGTTTTAAAAGTGCATAAATTCCCATGTGAGACGCGTCGTCACTGCGACTCTATGATATGTCCACATGCATGCCATGAAGTGAATGCCTTAGATACCTGAGATAAAACATGCTAAAAAGTGTCAACACAAAGGTTGAGTGAGTTCATAGAGTTTGTGTTGAAATGAAAAACCTTTAGAAAATGTTCATGCCACAAAGGCATTGTAAATCCACTCAGTTCCAAGTTCCGCCCATACAAAACTTGCAACCTGTGTGTTTACAACCCACTGCCAAAATGTGTATAGTTTATGTTCAAGCACATGATGTCAAATGAATTCACAATAGTACCTAACTCGACGTAGAACAAAAGCACATAGTCAATAGCACATGACTTAATGTATCAATAGTTACTTGATATAACACCTATGAGTGTTGTTTCAAATCGTTCCAAGACCATTAGTTCATGATTATACCAAGACATTTAGTTCAATGATAATCCCAAGACATTTAGCTCAATGATAATCCCAAGACATTTAGCTCAATGATAATACCAAGACATTTAGTTCAAGGATAATACCAAGACATTTTGTTCCATGATTTATGATATAGAATATGACTAAACATTCAGTTCAGTTAAACATGTAGTTTCAAATAATCATGATAGTCATAAAAATAGTTGAGCATGTATCTCCCCCAAAAGTAATTCAAAACAATTAAAAGAGTAGGGGCTATGACTCACCTGTTGCAATGATAATGATGATATAATGGCAATACTGAAATGAGGCGCAACCTCTGACCGTGACCTATTATGAATGATATGTTCTAATGTAAATCATGAGACAATGTCGTGCATGCAAATCCACATGTAATCTATACCACTTGTACTTTTTTTAAAATAGAATTTATCATCGAAATATATGTTTATGACATCTCGTCATGTTATAAAATACTTTACAAGTATTTATGTTGAAACAACCTCCTACGATAGTCGTTTAGTGATTTATTGTGAAATTATAACTTTTTTTCGTAAAATAATGTCATTGAAAATTGCATGAAAGTGACTAAGTAGCCTCGAAAAGCTAGTCGTAAAATGGTGCACATCGAGTGTTAGGAAAAAAACTCAACGGTTTTGGAAAGCTTGTATCATTATATTAAAGTTTTAGCATTTAAGTTTTTATCCTAAAGGTCTCGATCATGGAGAAAATCATAGGCAAAGTAGGGTACTTGTATCCAAAATATTGTTTAAGGGTAGTTTTCGGCAAAGTTTAAGTGACCGTATCTTACTCGTTACAACTCCGTTTGACAAACGGTTGGACGTTTAGGAAAATAGGCTAGGCGAACTTACTTTTACTAAAAGACATCTTTTTCTGAATACTATTCTATCAATGTTAAAAACAACCCTCAACATGGTTATTCGCGGCCGATATGTTTGTCTATTAGAAAATATATTAGTTATACTTATATAAAATAGTTACGGCAACTTGTTTAAAATGTGAATAACTTAGTCGTTATAAGTCCATTTTCTACGTTTCATATATCCTCGGAATCGTGATAATATATACTAATATATTTTTGATAAGTCGACACATTTAATAACGCTTAAGATTCATTTTTGACTCGTAAAAAGTTGATATAACATGCTGAATTTTCTGAAGATTATAGTTTTCGTAGTTAAACTTAAAAATAGCATAACTTCTTCGTTATAACTCTGTTTTAACCCATTCAAGCGGCCACGTTTTTGTTTTAAAGTATATTTTCCAAATATCTAGGCCAAATATTTTTATCTACTGTCGAAAATTCCAGAATTCAAAAATATGGACAGACCCTTAATTAAACTTGTCGAAATGAGATTTTCTCGCGCCAAACCTATTCCAACCAATTCAAAACAACTCCGAAGCTATTCTAATCCTACCATACACCTTTTTAGGGTGTCATGGGTTCCTAGACATCATCAAAAATGATATGTTACAAGGGATAATTTATAGGATGATCATATTAATTATAAGTAATAGAAACATTAAAAGTGGTATAAATATCCATATAACTTGCATGTTTTTCTTAAATATGATGAAATAAACATAACATAAATATGAAAAATGAAAATGAATATGAGATGCTTACTAGTAGCTTGATGAGGTTAGTGAACAAAGGTTTTCCTAAATACTCATAGGTTTTTATTTCAAAACCTAATTAGAAGTATTCTAGTGTTTGAAAATCACTTGTAGCTTGAAAAATCTTATGATTTCCTCTTGGTTCTCTCCTTGGCCGATCCACATGAGTAAGATGAGAGGGTTTTGTGTTTACTTCACCTTTAAAGGTGTGTGTTCTATGTGTTTTCATAAGTAAATAACATATAATGATATGAAAGTAATCACAAATATCTTCCTAAATATGCATATAATATGTAAGATTTTTCTCATAAATGGTGTGTCATAGTTAGGGTGTCGGCAAGAAGGCCAAAGAAAAAGAAATGATATGTTTTTGTTGTGTAAGTATTTAAATGAATAAGATTAATTCGTAAGTTGTAAGTACAATTAAGTATTTAGGGTCGCGTTAGCTAGAAATAAATTTTAACGGAACAAAATAAAATGTATTGAGGTCATAAAATTTATAATAATACATTTCTTACAATAATTGAGTAAATAAATATTTATCGTATTAAATTTACGAAAACCATCGTAAATATTTATACTTAACAATTTATATACAAAATAAATTGAAACATCGGGTAAACTAATAATATAATTTTTATAATCTTAATATGAGTATTAAAATATGTTGGGATAATTTTTGGAAGTGTCGGATCAAATGTTCAAATAATGTTTACGCGATAGCGTTTATTTAATAAGAAAATAAACGTTTAATGTAAAATGCAAAACCAATGCATAAATTGATATGAAATGATGTTACTAATGATGTGTAGACTAAATCTAGTCTATATGAAATGTCCTGAAATTACGAGTTGTCACATTCGCCAACCCAAAAAGGAATTCAGTCCCTGAATTCAGTTCGTGTTGGTCTCTCCGGTTTAGGGTTTGATGTGGCAAACTTTCCCATTCTCGAGCAAAACCCTCAAAAGACTTTTAGGTAACCGATTTTTACTTAATCTCACAGCTCATCAAACAAGAACTGTCATGAGATTAGGCTAAATCGGTTTGAGTAACGGGTCTTTTGAAAATTTGGCTCGGTCATAGAGTTGCTTACACATATAAGCCTACTACTCCCTTCATTGCATGATTCTTCCTGAATTAGATATAGGTGATCAAGCTATGTATAATTTAGGAGTAACTATGCAATGCTTGGACTAATCGACTCATATGATATTTGGTGTTAAGTCATAAACCCGCATGTACAATGAGTATGCACTTATAATGATATGATGAGATGCTATGGTGATGTAGTTATAGTCTAGGGTCAATGATGCAACCTAGTTCTCTATAACCGATGCTCTGATACCAATCTGTCACACCCCCAAATTACGTGTTTTGCAGCGGAATGGAATACCTTGGGGAGGACTGTCATAGCATCAAAGTTACAGTTATATCGAACGACCTAAAGTGTCGTTTGGAAAACACATCGTTTGATTTATTAAAACAATCAGAGTTTACAAAGTGTAGGTCCCAAATGAAAATCAACTTGTGCAGAAATGAGTTTGTTACAAGTCAAACGATGTTTTAAAAGTGCATAAATTCCCATGTGAGACGCGTCGTCACTGCGACTCTATGATATGTCCACATGCATGCCATGAAGTGAATGCCTTAGATACCTTAGATAAAACATGCTAAAAAGTGTCAACACAACGGTTGAGTGAGTTCATAGAGTTTGTGTTGAAATGAAAAACCTTTAGAAAATGTTCATGCCGCAAAGGCATTGTAAATCCACTCAGTTCCAAGTTTCGCCCATACAAAACTTGCAACCTGTGTTTACAACCCACTGCCAAAATGTGTATAGTTTATGTTCAAGCACATGATGTCAAATGAATTCACAATAGTACCTAACTCGACGTAAAACAATAGCACATAGTCAATAGCACATGACTTAATGTATCAATAGTTACTTGATTTAAGACCTATGAGTGTTGTTTCAAATCGTTCCAAGAGCATTAGTTCATGATTATACCAAGACATTTAGTTCAATGATAATCCCAAGACATTTAGCTCAATGATAATCCCAAGACATTTAGCTCAATGATAATACCAAGACATTTAGTTCAAGGATAATACCAAGACATTTAGTTCCATGATTTATGATATAGAATATGACTAAACATTCAGTTCAGTTAAACATGTAGTTTCAAATAATCATGATAGTCATAAAAATAGTTGAGTATGTATCTCCCCCAAAAGTAATTCAAAACAATTAAAAGAGTAGGGGCTATGACTCACCTGTTGCAATGATAATGATGATATAATGGCAATACTGAAATGAGGCGCAACCTCTGACCGTGACCTATTATGAATGATATGTTCTAATGTAAATCATGAAACAATGTCGTGCATGCAAATCCACATGTAATCTATACCACTTGTACGTTTTTGAAAATAGAATTTATCGTCGAAATATATGTTTATGACATCTCGTCATGTTATAAAATACTTTACAAGTATTTATGTTCAAACAACTTCCTACGATAGTCGTTTAGTGATTTATTGTGAAATTATAACTTTTCGTCGTAAACTAATGTCATTGAAAATTGCATGAAAGTGACTAAGTAGCCTCGAAAAGCTAGGCGTAAAATGGTGCACATCGAGTGTTAGGAAACAAACTCAACGGTTTTGGAAAGCTTGTATCATTATATTAAAGTTTTAGCATTTAAGTTTTGATCCTAAAGGTCTCGATCATGGAGAAAATCATAGGCAAAGTAGGGTACTTGTATCCAAAATATTGTTTAAGGGTAGTTTTCGGCAAAGTTTAAGTGACCGTATCTTACTCGTTACAACTCCGTTTGACAAACGGTTGGACGTTTTGGAAAATAGGCTAGGCGAACTTACTTTTACTAAAAGACATCTTTTTCTGAATACTATTCTATCAATGTTAAAAACAACCCTCAACATGGTTATTCGCGGCCGATATGTTTGTCTATTAGAAAATATATTAGTTATACTTATATAAAATAGTTACGGCAACTTGTTTAAAATGTGAATAACTTAGTCGTTATAAGTCCATTTTCTACGTTTCATATATCCTCGGAATCGTGATAATATATACTAATATATTTTTGATAAGTCGACACATTTAATAACGCTTAAGATTCATTTTTGACTCGTAAAAAGTTGATATAACATGCTGAATTTTCTGAAGATTATAGTTTTCGTCGTTAAACTTAAAAATAGCATAACTTCTTCGTTATAACTCTGTTTTAACCCATTCAAGCGGCCACGTTTTCGTTTTAAAGTATATTTTCCAAATATCTAGGCCAAAAATTTTTATCTACTGTCGAAAATTCCAGAATTCAAAAATATGGACAGACCCTTAATTAAACTTGTCGAAATGAGATTTTCTCGCGCCAAACCTATTCCAACCAATTCAAAACAACTCCGAAGCTATTCTAATCCTACCATACACCTTCTTAGGGTGTCATGGATTCCTAGACATCATCAAAAATGATATGTTACAAGGGATAATTTATAGGATGATCATATTAATTATAAGTAATAGAAACATTAAAAGTGGTATAAATATCCATATAACTTGCATGTTTTTCTTAAATATGATGAAATGAACATAACATAAATATGAAAGATAAAAATGAATATGAGATGCTTACTAGTAGCTTGATGAGGTTAGTGAACAAAGGTTTTCCGAAATACTCCTAGGTTTTTATTTCAAAACCTAATTAGAAGTATTCTAGTGTTTGAAAATCACTTGTAGCTTGAAAAATCTTATGATTTCCTCTTGGTTCTCTCCTTGGCCGATCCACATGAGTAAGATGAGAGGGTTTTGTGTTTACTTCACCTTTTAAGGTGTGTGTTCTATGTGTTTTCATAAGTAAATAATATCTAATGATATGAAAGTAATGTACAAATATCTTCCTAAATATGCATATAATATGTAAGATTTTTCTCATAAATGGTGTGTCATAGTTAGGGTGTCGGCAAGAACGCCAAAGAAAAAGAAATGATATGTTTTTGTTGTGTAAGTATTTAAATGAATAAGATTAATTCGTAAGTTGTAAGTACAATTAAGTATTTAGGGTCGCATTAGCTAGAAATAAATTTTAACGGAACAAAATAAAATATATTGAAGTCATAAAATTTATAATAATACATTTCTTACAAGAATTGAGTAAATAAATATTTATCGTATTGAATTTACAAAAACCGTCGTAAATATTTATACTTAACAATTTATATACAAAATAAATTGAAACATCGGGTAAACTAATAATATAATTTTTATAATCTTAATATGAGTATAAAAATATATTGGGATAATTTTTGAAAGTGTCGGATCAAATGTTCAAATAATGTTTACGCGATAGCGTTTATTTAATAAGAAAATAAACGTTTAATGTAAAATGCAAAACCCATGCATAAATTGATATGAAATGATGTTACTAATGATGTGTAGACTAAATCTAGTCTATATGAAATGTCCTGAAATTACGAGTTGTCACATTCGCCCACCCAAAAAGGAATTCAGTCCCTGAATTCAGTTCGTGTTGGTCTCTCCGGTTTCGGGGTTGATGTGGCAAACTTTCCCATTCTCGAGCAAAACCCTCAAAAGACTTTTAGGTAACCGATTTTTACTTAATCTCACAACTCATCAAACAAGAACTGTCATGAGATTAGGCTAAATCGGTTTGAGTAACGGTTCTTTTGAAAATTTGGCTCGGTCATAGAATTGCTTACACATATAAGCCTACTACTCCCTTCATTGCATGATTCTTCCTGAATTAGACATAGGTGATCAGGCTATGTATAATTTAGGAGTAACTATGCAATGCTTGGACTAATCGACTCATATGATATTTGGTGTTAAGTCATAAACCCGCATGTACAATGAGTATGCACATATAATGATATGATGAGATGCTATTGTGATGTAGTTATAGTCTAGGGTCAATGATGCAACTTAGTTCTCTATAACCGATGCTCTGATACCAATTTGTCACACCCCCAAATTACGTGTTTTGCAGCGGAATGGAATACCTTGGGGAGGACTGTCATAGCATCAAAGTTACAGTTATATCGAACGACCTAAAGTGTCGTTTGGAAAACACATAGTCTGATTTATTAAAACAATCAGAGTTTACAAAGTGTAGGTCCCAAATGAAAATCAACTTGTGCAGAAATGAGTTTGTTACAAGTCAAACGATGTTTTAAAAGTGCATAAATTCCCATGTGAGACGCGTCGTCACTGCGACTCTATGATATGTCCACATGCATGCCATGAAGTGAATGCCTTAGATACTTGAGATAAAACATGCTAAAAAGTGTCAACACAACGGTTGAGTGAGTTCATAGAGTTTGTGTTGAAATGAAAAACCTTTAGAAAATGTTCATGCCGCAAAGGCATTGTAAATCCACTCAGTTCCAAGTTTCGCCCATACAAAACTTGCAACCTGTGTTTACAACCCACTGCCAAAATGTGTATAGTTTATGTTCAAGCTCATGATGTCAAATGAATTCACAATAGTACCTAACTCGACGTAAAATAATAGCACATAGTCAATAGCACATGACTTAATGTATCAATAGTTACTTGATATAAGACCTATGAGTGTTGTTTCAAATCGTTCCAAGAGCATTAGTTCATGATTATACCAAGACATTTAGTTCAATGATAATCCCAAGACATTTAGCTCAATGATAATCCCAAGACATTTAGCTCAATGATAATACCAATACATTTAGTTCCATGATTTATGATATAGAATATGACTAAACATTCAGTTCAGTTAAACATGTAGTTTCAAATAATCATGATAGTCATAAAAATAGTTGAGCATGTATCGCCCCCAAAAGTAATTTAAAACAATTAAAAGAGTAGGGGCTATGACTCACCTGTTGCAATGATAATGATGATATAATGGCAATACTGAAATGAGGCGCAACCTCTGACCGTGACCTATTATGAATGATATGTTCTAATGTAAATCATGAAACAATGTCGTGCATGCAAATCCACATGTAATCTATACCACTTGTACGTTTTTGAAAATAGAATTTATCGTCGAAATATATGTTTATGACATCTTGTCATGTTATAAAATACTTTACAAGTATTTATGTTGAAACAACCTCCTACGATAGTCGTTTAGTGATTTATTGTGAAATTATAACTTTTCGTCGTAAAATAATGTCATTGAAAATTGCATGAAAGTGACTAAGTAGCCTCGAAAAGCTAGTCGTAAAATGGTGCACATCGAGTGTTAGGAAACAAACTCAACGGTTTTGGGAAGCATGTATCATTATATTAAAGTTTTAGCATTTAAGTTTTTATCCTAAAGGTCTCGATCATGGAGAAAATCATAGGCAAAGTAGGGTACTTGTATCCAAAATATTGTTTAAGGGTAGTTTTCGGCAAAGTTTAAGTGACCGTATCTTACTCGTTACAACTCCGTTTGACAAACGGTTGGACGTTTTGGAAAATAGGCTAGGCGAACTTACTTTTACTAGAAGACATCTTTTTCTGAATAGTATTCTATCAATGTTAAAAACAACCCTCAACATGGTTATTCGCGGCCGATATGTTTGTCTATTAGAAAATATATTAGTTATACTTATATAAAATAGTTACGGCAACTTGTTTAAAATGTGAATAACTTAGTCGTTATAAGTCCGTTTTCTACGTTTCATATATCCTCAGAATCGTGATAATATATACTAATATATTTTTGATAAGTCGACACATTTAATAACGCTTAAGATTCATTTTTGACTCGTAAAAAGTTGATATAACATGCTGAATTTTCTGAAGATTATAGTTTTCGTCGTTAAACTTAAAAATAGCATAACTTCTTCGTTATAACTCCGTTTTAACCCATTCAAGCGGCCACGTTTTCGTTTTAAAGTATATTTTCCAAATATATAGGCCAAAAATTTTTATCTACTGTCGAAAATTCCAGAATTCAAAAATATGGACAGACCCTTAATTAAACTTGTCGAAATGAGATTTTTTCGCGCCAAACCTATTCCAACCAATTCAAAACAACTCCGAAGCTATTCTAATCCTACCATACACCTTCTTAGGGTGTCATGGGTTCCTAGACATCATCAAAAATGATATGTTACAAGGGATAATTTATAGGATGATCATATTAATTATAAGTAATAGAAACATTAAAAGTGGTATAAATATCCATATAACTTGCATGTTTTTCTTAAATATGATGAAATGAACATAACATAAATATGAAAGATGAAAATGAATATGAGATGCTTACTAGTAGCTTGATGAGGTTAGTGAACAAAGGTTTTCCTAAATACTCATAGGTTTTTATTTCAAAACCTAATTAGAAGTATTCTAGTGTTTGAAAATCACTTGTAGCTTGAAAAATCTTATGATTTCCTCTTGGTTATCTCCTTGGCCGATCCACATGAGTAAGATGAGAGGTTTTGTGTTTACTTCACCTTTAAAGGTGTGTGTTCTATGTGTTTTCATAAGTAAGTAATATCTAATGATATGAAAGTAATGTACAAATATCTTCCTAAATATGCATATAATATGTAAGATTTTTCTCATAAATGGTGTGTCATAGTTAGGGTGTCGGCAAGAAGGCCAAAGAAAAAGAAATGATATGTTTTTGTTGTGTAAGTATTTAAATGAATAAGATTAATTCGTAAGTTGTAAGTACAATTAAGTATTTAGGGTCGCGTTAGCTAGAAATAAATTTTAACGGAACAAAATAAAATGTATTGAAGTCATAAAATTTATAATAATACATTTCTTACAAGAATTGAGTAAATAAATATTTATCGTATTGAATTTACGAAAACCGTCGTAAATATTTATACTTAACAATTTATATACAAAATAAATTGAAACATCGGGTAAACTAATAATATAATTTTTATAATCTTAATATGAGTATAAAAATATGTTGGGATAATTTTTGGAAGTGTCGGATCAAATGTTCAAATAATGTTTACGCGATAGCGTTTATTTAATAAGAAAATAAACGTTTAATATAAAAGGCAAAACCCATGCATAAATTGATATGAAATGATGTTACTAATGATGTGTAGACTAAATCTAGTCTATATGAAATGTCCTGAAATTAAGAGTTGTCAAAGGAGCATATCATTTCCAACTTGATCAGGAGGAACTTCCAACGTCTTTCTAAGCATTCGTTGCATCAATTTCACAGACAAAGGATAAAGCTTATCAGAGAACATACACACAGCCATCCCACACTTTGTCTCCACCACATGCACACTTGGGATAGGATAAAATCTCCAAGTCTCAACCTTCCACGTATGTGAATCCTTCAAAATAGAATACCCTTTACCATTTGGAGATTAAGAATCAAAAAGGACTTTAAGATCTCCCAATAAGTACAACCCAGAACCTTGAGGAGTATGAGTATCATAATATTGTGTGACAAGGCCATGGAGAGTAATAAAATCTTGCCTATCCACCATATGAAGTATGTCCTTCAAGAAAGTAAACTGCATAGAAGAGTTATCCAACCTAAATATGGTGTTAAGCTGGTCATCAATCAATGTCCATGAAGTCAACACACCATGAGACCCCTCAAGAAAAGCATCAGCAGATCCCTCTTTAGATCCAAAGAACTACCCCTGTGAGACTTATGAACCCTAGAGGTGTGTGTCCGAGCTGATCTCACAAATCTCCTTAGAGCAATATGTCTCCTTTTAGACATCCTTTTCCCCCTCCTACCTGGTATATAAATCCCCATAGAGACAGAAGATGGTACCTTCTCAGAGGTACCAAGGACAGCTTCAGTAGGAATGGAAAAAGTAGAAGTAGAAGGAATTGGAACAGCACCACGCAATGCATACAATTTATCAAGCACCTCTCTGGCCCTTTTAGCTTTAGCAGCTGCTTGTTCAGCTTTCCTAACTATATCTGCTCTGTTAGGTTCCCATATTAGTAACACAAGCATCAATATAAGAAGTATAGAAGAGATAGTGATCGGTTGAACAAAGACACACACACACGTATGGAATGGAGAATAGTTATGCGTAGAGTAAATGTGTAAATGAACAACCAACCCTCAAGTGAGGGTTTACAAGAGTATTTATAGGGCAAGGAGCTAGGGCAACACTTCTAGCAACCTTCCCTTCTTATGGGCTTGGGCCAAGGCTCATGGGCTTTCTACATAAGCCTTGGCATGATTACTAACATAAAAGCCATATTAAGCTAACTATTACATATTAATTACTAACACTTGAAATATAGTTTAGGAGTGATTCCAACAATCTCCCCCTAAGTGTTAGTGATTGATAATATAAACGTTGAAGGTGCTGATGTAATAGTAGCTTTGACGTCCTCTGACATTGTTCTTTCTTGTGAGAAGAGTTGCCTTGATTCGAACAATCTCCCCAGTGTAGAGAAATTGTTTCCTTTGAAAAGTTCTGCTTTGACGTCATCATATTCTTTGTTCTTAGATCTTTGTTCTTTGTGATGGTAGTGATAGTATGTTGTTGTTGTCTGCATCAGGTCTGCTTCGTTGCTCCAGTGTCTCCACGTCTTTCTTCAACATGCTCACACGCTCATTTAACGTTGGATTTCAGTACTGATGTATTTCTCTTAGTCTTTAAACTTTGTAGATTCTTTGACTTGATGAAGAATCATTCTGATTTTTGTGTTGCCTTTTGAGAGACCTTGCATTAGTGATGATGTTGGTATGAGCATGTGAAGAATCTGCACGATCAGTCCGCTCCAGAGCTTCCATAAGAAGAAAACATACACACGGTTAGTAATAAGCGAATTCCGGCACTTACAAGTTTGAATTTTGAGGGTGTTAACAGCATAGTGTGAAAACACATCTCTAATTCTCACAAAGGCCGTTCCTGAACTGGAGTCCCACAAGTGAGATAACACGATGTACCGAAGTACACCTATAGTTCAGATGAGTCGCTGAGGTACACCGAAGCATCACCTCACGACTGTAGACCGTTTGAGACACACTAAGCGTAATCCATGGGGAGTTACCGAAGTGACCTGCTGTCAGGGCTGTTAGATGTTGACCCTGGCAGGAGTTTCCATTCAATCACTGAGGATCACATATGTGAACCTCTCATAAATGTTCTCGACAGATTTCTAACATCTGTGAAGGACACGATAATATGTCACTTGCGTTCTTATTGGTGAACGACAAGCGATTAATTGTCAAGTGTACCTAAGAGATCTTTTGATGAACTCATGGCTCTAGACTCAATAGTGCACTTTGGTTTTCCTGAGCGAAGATTAGGGAGAGGGTCTACTTCTTCAATACCAGCAATCTCTAAGAGAAAGCCGATAGTTTACGTAGGGTTCCCTATGAGAATGAAACAAGCTTCTGTTGGGAGAAACTTGAGTGGCTAAGAAGGTTTAGTGCATGCGCCACTTGGTCCATGACGACTTTTATCTTCAATACCAGTGTCATCTAGTGACGACCAGTAGCATATGAATTGAACCCGATGTCTGCCCTAAGTTGAATAATCTGGAGGGCTATTTCTTTTAACCCTTTTCTTTGCTTTTTTTAAAAAAATTTCAACTCCTTCTTTATCCGATTCTCATTTTCTCCTTTTTATAATCATACCTAAGGACTTCTAAGTACTAACTATTTGTGATGTCCTTGGGTAGATCCCACCGGCTATGGCGGATCATAGGACGGTTATTCCTAACCTTAGTCACCTTATAACTCCATGACTAACCTATGTTGCCATAAAACCATTTTTCTGAAAATCTCTCAAAGTGTTTGTGAATGAAAAACATTTTGTATCACTGTGAGAGTTTTATCTTTAAGCAGAAATACTCCCCCTCCACACGTGCTTAAGTGTTTAGACAGAAATATGCACGGTGAGAGAAGAGCGCGCACTTTTGAATTGATCGACTCAAGATAGACAATCCCCCGCGAGACACGGTTACGTTGCATAGTTAAAGAGTTACATTGTCAGCTTTTAGGTGACAACTAGCTCTAATAACTACCTTGAAGGTGTGGACAAACCTCAAAAGGTTGTCAAACCCATCAAAGTTCATGTCTATCAAGAGCTTCTCGAATAGGTACAATCTACTCGGATAAGTCTAGGAAGACAAATCTTTTCGATTTATGACAGTTCAGAGTTCGTCAATTCATGGGTTAAGTCTTATCACACGAAGATTCAAGTAGCAAATCAACATATTTCTTATCACAATAATTTTCTCCCCCTCAAAAATGGCATATAAATGTTATTTTTGATAATGTTTTGATATTAAATATGACCATTTCGAGTTTTGTGGGAAGATTTCCACGAAGAACTTTTTGTTTGAACAAAGATTTTAGCAAATACTCCCCCTCAACAAGTAATACTAACTTTTGAGGTTTGGAAAATGTAAGGGGAAGTACTTGTTCTTTTGAGCAAAACTTTGAAAAATGAAAGTTTTGATAAGTTTTACTCAAAAGTAAGAAGCTTTCGCTCTTTTTATAGGATTGTGGTACTGAAGCGTACCACAGGGTCCTTTCATTACAAGAACGGGTTGTACACTGTGATGTGTGCACAAGCCATTGTAATTAAATAATCACACATCCAAATCAATATGAAAATGAAACAGATTAAGGGGTACCAGGTAGTCCAGTAATATCACCAGGAATGCGAACTGGGCGTTGATAGCCTGTGAGAGTAATCCTGGGATGACCACCTATGAAGCTCTCCAGAGTTCTGAACTGGTTCCTTCTATACAACCTTTCATCGATCCGAGTGATGATCCTCTTCACATCCCGTTTTTCCTGAGAATTCTGTTAATACAAATAAATCGTAAAAACGTTTATTAATATTTTGCGATCTCTTTGTGTTTTGTTGATAACAAATATAATGTTATCTTAAGTATAATTATAAGGATACATGTTATTTTTGTAAAGCATTTACATATAGCCATTTAAATACAAAAATGTAATAATTAGCATTTGTTGTAATAGTTCATTAGGATGGGTAAAAACCTTAACCCATGGACCATAACCCATGGATCATAACCCATACCCAAGTTGGCTAAATGCAATGTATGTTTAGATACATTGAATCTAAAGAAAACCCATGGACCAACCCATAACCCATGACCCATAACCAAAAAACCCATGGGCAAAGAGGAGCGTTCCACGGATCCCTAGGATTACACTAGACGGATCCCAAGTGGAAGGGATCCGTGGGATCCGGGGAACAGTGAAGAATTTTGCCTATAAATAGAGAGTCATTTCTTCATTCTAACTCACCCCTGTTCTTACTAAATCTCTCATACACTCTCATTCTCTTCTAACATATAGATCACTTGATCTAGAGAGTTGTTCTTCTTTCTTTCTATTTGTGATCCTCATATAGGTCCTTCTCTAAGGCGAGATCACGAGCATTCTACAAGTCATCCAAGCAAGGGGTCTTTGATTGATTTGTCACTCCGCAAGATTTCTGTAGCGAAGATCTTGTATTTGATATTTCACATATTTGTTGTGTAATAGTTGTGTTGGTTTGGTCCACCGTGCTACGGACTCGGTATCTAGCTTTGTACCGGAAAAAGTGTAAGCAACGTTGTGAAGGCTTCTCCGCCAAGTGAAGGAGTTTGTTGACATAGTGCTTGAACTCTCGAGTAGGTGACTCGGGGAGTGGAGTAGGGCAAGGAAGGTGTCCTTGTAGCCGAACCACTATAAATCGGTTGTGTCTTTTCTATCCCTTAACTTTATTTATTTGCTTGCATTATCATTAGATCTATACGTTCTCAACATCCATACGATTTCACATAATATCGAATCTAAAGTTTTTGAAATCAACTAAAAATCGGCAAAACTATTCAGCCCCCCCCCCCTTTAGTTTTCTACAATTGGCATCAAGAGCTAAGTTTATAAAAGTTTTAAAATAAAATTGTATTTTAAAAACTTTTCGATCACTATGGGTTCTGAAAATTATAAGGAAGAGCAATCTATGCAATGACCACCACTACTTGAAACTAATGGTTTTATATATTGGAAAAATAGATTCGAAACATATGTGAAGTCTAAAGATATTGATCTTTGGTACATTATTGTTGAAGGTGATTTTGAGGCTACCTCATATGATGATAAAGGAAATTTAGTTCACATACCTCATGATAAACTAAACGATGAAATGAAGAAAAAGCTTTCTAAAAATAGTGAAGCAAAAATGGTTTTATATAATGCTTCACTGAAAAAGGAATTCTAAAGAATTTCTATGCTTAAAACCTCTAAAGAAATTTGGAATTCTTTAGTTGTAACTCATCAAGGCAACCAACAAGTTAAAAATAATAAAATTGATTTATTTGTTCAACAACAATTTTCATTATCGGATGAGGAAACTATAGATCATTCATTTGCTAACTTTAATACTATTATTACATCTTTACAAGCACTTGATGAATCTTTCTCTAGATGTAACCATGTTAGGAGATATCTAAGGGCACTTCCATCAAAGTGGAGATCCAAGGTGACGGCGATCGAAGAGTCAAAAGATTTGACAATCCTCACCCTCGATGAACTCATAGGCAACCTAAAAGTGTACGAGCTTGTCCTTGCTAAAGATTCCGAAGTCTCAAAGGTGAAAGAGAAACACAAATCTCTTGCCCTCAAAGCCAAAAAGGCTTCGAGCGATGAGGAGAACTCATCTTCGAGTAGTGACGACGAAGAATACGCTATGGCGGTAAGGGACTTTAAAAAGTTCTTTAGAAGAAAGGGAAGGTACGTCAAAAAACCGTACGACGACAAGAAAGGCTTTCGGAAAAGCAAAGAGGACGACAAGCCAAAGGATGATCGTACTTGCTTTAATTGTGGGGACCCAAACCACTTTATTAGTAAGTGTCCTAAACGAGATGATCAAAAGGCGTTCGTGAGCGGCACATGGGAAATGAGCGACGAGGAGGACGAAGAAATTTGTCTCATGGCAAATGACGAGGTGTGCTTAAAGGTCGACCTAGACCCCGATGAATGGGTCAAGGATAGCGGGTGCACGAGGCACATGACCGACAATAGGGATCTATTCTCCACATATGAATCCTTCATTGGAGGTAATGTGGTGTTTGGAAATAGCAAAAGTAGAATCATCGGTAAAGGTACGATTTCTAACAAATCTTTAACCATTAACGATGTGTGTCACGTAGAAAACCTAAAATTTAACCTCTTAAGTATAGGACAAATATGTGATAAAAAGTGCAATGTACTTTTTACTGAAACCGGTAGTAAGATACTTAAAAATGGCATAACCATAGGAAGAGGAATTAGGAAACATGGAGTCTATCTCATTAAAATCGGTAATGAACCTAAAGACAAACTATGTCTTACCTCTATGGATGATACTTCGACCTTATGGCATCGAAGTTTGGGTCACGCCAACATGCGACTTCTTCAATCGCTATCATCCAAAGATCTAGTAAGAGACCTACCTAAGTTAAAATATGAACATCATTTTTGTGATGCTTGTAATGTAGGAAAACAAGCTCATTCGAGTCATAAAGCTAAAAACATGGTGTCCACAACTAGGTGTCTAGAATTACTACATATGGATTTATTTGGTCCATCCGCTATCCAAAGTTATGGAGGCAACTACTACACTTTGGTAATAGTAGATGACTACTCTAGGTATACATGGACAAAACTTTTAAAGAACAAAACGGAAACCTTTAACAATTTGAAATATTAAGCAAAAAGATCCAAAGGCAACTAGGAAGTCCCATAGTGTCTATTAGGACGGATCATGGTACGGAATTCGATAATGAAGTGCAATTCGGAGCTTTTTGTGACGCTAATGGTATTACTCACAACTTCTCAGCTCCACGCACTCCACAATCGAATGGGGTAGTAGAAAGAAAGAATATAAATCTACAAGAAATGAGTTGAACCATGCTTAATGAACAATCCATACCTCAAAAGTTTTGGTGTAATGCCATTGATACTTCAACGTATATACTCAATCGAGTCTTAATTAGACCAATCTTAGGGAAAACTCCATATGAGTTACTTCGAGGCAAAAAGCCTACGTTAAATCACTTTAGAGTCTCTGGTAGTAAATGTTTTATTTTTAACACTAAAGATTACCTTACAAAATTTGATCCTAAATCAACCGAATGTATCTTTTTAGGTTACTCGCCAAATAGCAAAGCTTACGTCATATTAAACAAAGAAACAATGAAGGTAGAAGAGTCATTAGATATAAAATTTGATGAAAGTGCACCCAAACCCTCTCCACCTCTTGTCGATGATGAGATTATAGAAAGTGAAGCTATAGTAATAAAGAAAAAGATAAGTGAAGAAGAAGAACCTCTAAGTGATGAAATAATAAACATTAAGGAGTCCAAAGATCACCTCGTAGATAAAGTCATAGGAAAACTAAACGAACGAACATTAAGATCTCAAGTTCAAAACCAAAGTAGCTTGTTTTGTTTCGTTTCAACCTTAGAACCTAAGAATACACAAGAAGCCATAAAAGATGAAAGTTGGGTAATGGCTATACAAGAAGAACCAAATCAATTTGTTTCTAATGATGTTTGGACACTTGTCCCTCCACCTAGTAATCAAACCATAATAGGAACCAAATGGGTTTATAAAAACAAATTAGATGCAAACGGAGTAGTGTCTAGGAACAAGGCTAGACTCGTTGCTCAAGGGTATAACCAACAAGAGGGAATAGACTTTGATGAGACCTACGTCCCCGTGGCTAGATTAGAGTCTATAAGCATACTTCTTGCGTATGCTTGTGCTAATGATCTAAAGCTTTATCAAATGGATGTCAAAAGCGCTTTTTTAAACGGTTTCATAAATGAAGAAGTATATGTAGCTCAACCTCCGGGCTTCATTGATTTTGAAAAACCCAAACATGTGTATAAATTAAAGAAAGCCCTTTACGGTCTTAAACAAGCTCCAAAAGCTTGGTATGATAGACTCAAGTCATTTCTAGTTAAACACAACTACACCATGGGGTTAGTTGACAACACACTTTTTACTAAGAAAAGAGAGTCACATATAATCATAGTACAAATATATGTAGATGATATTATATTCGGATCCACTTGTCAAGACATGTGTGATGATTTTTCTAAAATCATGCATGATGAGTTCGAGATGAGTATGATGGGAGAACTTAGTTTCTTTCTTGGTCTACAAATAAAACAAGTAGAAGATGGTATCTTCTTCAATCAATCTAAATACATCAAGGAGATGTTAAAGAAATTCGGTCTAGAAGAGTCAAAACCAATAAGGACTCCAATGTCATCCGACACCAAACTCACAAAAGATAAAGACGGAGAATCCGTAGATAATACTAAATATCGTGGCATGATAGGTAGCCTTCTCTACCTCACTGCAAGTAGGCCGGATATCATGTTTAGTGTTTGCTTATGTGCTAGGTTTCAAGAAGACCCTAAAACATCACACCTAAAAGCCGTAAAAAGGATATTTAGATATATTAAGGGTACAACACAATTAGGATTATGGTATCCTAAGGGCACGGGAGTAGAAACAATTGTATATGCAGATTCTGACCATGCAGGTGATTACGTTGATAGGAAAAGTACAAGTGGGGTATGTACTTTTATGGGATGTTGTTTAACATCTTGGTTTTCTAAGAAACAAACGGAACTTGCAATTTCAACAACCGAAGCCGAGTACGTCTCCACCGGCAAAGCATGCCAACAAGCACTATGGATGAAACAAGCGTTAGTAGACTATGACATCCACCTAAGCGACATAGCCATCCTATGTGACAACAAAGGTGCCGTCGACTTAAGCAAGAATCCGGTATTGCATTCTCGCACAAAGCATATAGAGATTCGTCATCAGTTCCTAAGAGACAATGTTCAAAAGGGGAACATCTCTATTGAGAAGGTAGCATCCGAAGATAACATAGCCGACGTCCTCACCAAACCGTTGAAGCGGGAACAATTCAACCTACTTCGTCTTGGTCTTGGTCTAATGGAACAAACGTCGTAACTTAATTGACTCTACAAGGTATGTAAAAACTAGCCTTCTTCTCTTTGAGTCTAGAATTTCTATTTCACGCACAACTCACAAACTATACGGGAATTTTCAAAACCCAAGATGAGTTTTTCCACTTATAGTTTCTTATTTTTTTTTATATACACATTTTCAAAGAAAACCTACTTTCACAACGTTTTCTAAAAGGATGATACCTTCCCGTATCAATTTCACAAAAGCAATTTCTCACGTCTAGGACAAATCGCTTTTTCATTGTTAATACAAAGTAAAAACCCGTTTTCATTGCATCTCATGTCTTTTGAATGCTAAAGATGACACATAACTAATATGTGTTTTCGGGTACATTCATTTAAGCAACAATGAATTAGGAGCATTGATAACACTAAATTACGTACTTATGTACTAAATATGTGTTTTCGGGTTATCTCAATAAGATGTATTTCTACTTCTCGTTTATTTTCTTTTCTTTTAGGAGTCGAGATAACCATAACTCCAAATAGTTTGCATATAGGCACACAATAGGCAAAATGTTTCCATAAGGAAAATTTTGTGCTGCCTGGATCACCAGACCCACGGATCCCAGCCTTCATGCTGGACGGATCCCTCAAGGGAAGGATCCGTGGGATTCGTGAACCAGAAGTTGTTTTCAACTTCTATTTTTTCACTTTGGATGAAAAATCCACATTTGTTTCATTTTTTGGGAGTATGCTTTTAATTCTTGTGTTCTCATGATCACATGCCTTAAATTCATATCTAATCATTAGATTTTAATCCACATTTTGGGTCAAGCATTCATTACAATGCTTTGTTTTTCTATATATAGAACTCCCAAAATGCTTGCTTACTCCATCTCCTTCTCATAAATACACTACATCATGTCATCCAAAAACCCTTTAGGAGAATCACCTAGTACAAATAATCATGATATCCAAACCTTTGTACTTCCACCATCCAAAATATCACAATCAAATGCTAGGATATCCACACGGATTAGTATCCGATCTTGTTGTTTAGCAAAACCAACCTCAAATGGTTCATCCTCAACAAATAACTCACCAGAAGATGCTTTCATAATAGCACCTCCCTCATCACCAACAACTACACCAACTTCATCACCACCTAAAGACACTCTTTTGGAACTCCTTAAGACTCCAACAAGATCCAATCAACCTAAACAAAAAGAAATAGTCTTTTCAACACCCCCCACATCTCCAAATACTATCTTTCAAGATCTTGAAACATCACCACCATTAGCTCCCATCACATTACAAGGACATCTAGGTTCTTTTCCACCACCATTTACAAACATTCCGGATGTTGATCCATATTTTCCTACTTTTCCACCACAACTTCCGCATAACTCAAATCAAAACAACCCAGAAAATTTCCGCACTTATTACCCACATCATTTACATTGTGAACATTGCCAATCCACTAGGGACATCGCAATAGAAGTTAGGGAAGAAATGCGTTTCATACTCAACCTCATCCTTGATCGCATCAATACCATCACTCATCAAAACCTCCATCCATAACCTTATGCAAGCATGGAAGGAATCACTACTACTATTTTCTATTTTTGTCATTTTTTTGTCATTTTTCAAGAACAAGTCTTGTTCTTATTTTTACATGCTTGTAAGTGGCTTAAATACCACTATAATTTGTTGTTTTATGATAAGGCCTTGTTTACATACCTTGGCTCCCAATCTTGATTCTCGACAATCACAAGATTATTTAAGCATGTTACTAACCTTTCTTTTTGTAGGATTTCTATTTTTCTTCACTTGACGCCCCAATCAAGGGGGAGCTACCGTCAAGGGGGAGTTAGTAATACATGGACTAATTTTTCCACACTTTTATGTTTATTTCTTCCAAGGGTTAACTTTTTGTTTTGACAAAAAGGGGGAGAAGAAGTAAAACTTAGGGGCTTTCAAAACATGCATCTATTCTTAAGTTTTACTCATCATAACATTATGTTTTGTCATCAACAAAAAGGGGGAGATTGTTAATACAAATAAACCGTAAAAACGTTTATTAATATTTTGCGATCTTTTTATGTTTTGTTGATAACAAATATAATGTTATCTTAAGTATAATTATAAGGATACATGTTATTTTTGTAAAGCATTTACATATAGCTATTTAAATACAAAAATGTAATAATTAAGCATTTGTTGTAATAGTTCATTAGGATGGGTAAAAACCTTAACCCATGGACCATAACCCATGGATCATAACCCATACCCAAGTTGGCTAAATGCAATGTATGTTTAGATACATTGAATCTAAAGAAAACCCATGGACCAACCCATAACCCATGACCCATAACCAAAAGAACCAAGGGAAAAGAGGAGCGTTCCACGGATCCTTAGGATTACACTAGACGGATCCCAAGTGGAAGGGATCCGTGGGATCCGGGAAACAGTGAAGAATTTTTCCTATAAATAGAGAGCCATTTCTTCATTCTAACTCACCCCTCTTCTTACTAAATCTCTCATACACTCTCATTCTCTTCTAGCATATAGATAACTTGATCTAGAGAGTTGTTCTTCTTTCTTTCTATTTGTGATCCTCATATAGGTCCTTCTCTAAGGCGAGATCACGAGCATTCTACAAGTAATCCAAGCAAGGGGTCCTTGATTGATTTGTCACTCCGTAAGATTTCTGTAGCGAAGATCTTGTATTTAATATTTCACATATTTGTTGTGTAATAGTTGTGTTGGATTGGTCTACCGTGCTACGGACTCGGTATCTAGCTTTGTACTGGAAAAAGTGTAAGCAACGTTGTGAAGGCTTCTCCACCAAGTGAAGGAGTTTGTTGACATAGTGCTTGAACTCTCGAGTAAGTGACTCGGGGAGTGGAGTATGGCAAGGAAGGTGTCCTTGTAGCCGAACCACTATAAATCGGTTGTGTCTTTTCTATCCCTTAACTTTATTTATTTGCTTGCATTATCATTAGATCTATACGTTCTCAACATCCATACGATTTCACATAATATCGAATCTAAAGTTTTTGAAATCAACTAAAAATCGGCAAAACTATTCAACCCCCCCTCTAGTTTTCCACAAATTCCATCTCTTCTTCCACCCGATGCCTTCATGTATCTCCTTTAACCGATAAGCTAACCCATCCCTGACTTTCTTCAGTGTGTGATCTCCAAACTTATGAAGATCTCTACACGCCATCAAGCAGTTGCGATGTAGTTCACTACTCCAAACGGTTTGCTGATGAGAGTGAATTGTGGAAGATGGTTGATGTCAGGAAGTTCTAGCTGAGGTCTTGTAAAGTTGACACGTGTTTGATACGATTCAACGGGAAGTTGCAAGTCTTCTACACGTTCCTGGATCACCATGCTTCTGATGAAGAAGAGCACGGACTTGATGTATTCACGTTGGATTTCAGTAGAGAATTATCTCATTCTTCCATGTACCTTGGTAAGGTACAGATCTTCAATGTCGTTGAGAGACAAATTCTGAAAGTCCGCTTCACATAAATCATAGTCTCTTTCGTCTTGTCTTTTGACCACAATATTCTTGAGGAAAGTGTAATCCCATTTAGACGATAAAGCTACATGCTTAACAACAACGATCCTTTTATCACTGTACACTTCATGTTTAGACTTTCGAACCTGGCAGCTTTTGTAGTAGATTCATCGGCATTCCGGCCAATGGTGAATCCCATACATTGCATCAATGTCATACTGTTCCACATTGTTAGAAAACATGTTAGTAGCCTTTTCTTCGATGGCTATGCATTTGGAGTATATGGCTGCCGGGAATGAAAGTGTAAGTGATGTAGCATATTTCTTTGAACCATCGCTACCGTGTAGAAGAAATTATAGGTCATTGTTGAAGAAGTAGCGGAATGGAATCTTAGGTTGATCTGGTTGACCAATCGTTGGTAGAGGTTTAGACCAGTCGGTGTAGTATGGAGCTTTGTCTTTTCTAGTGAAGTCAATGTTCGCTTCAGGGTTGAGCCAATCGATGTTGTTAGACATGGCTCGTGCTATGTTATCAAGATGGTATTCAACTTTGATAGCACTTTCCGAGCTGTCTTTAAGCAATTGAAAAGCTTCATTCTTGATGCGTTTTAACTCTGACTTGGTCATCTTCTTCACCCGAAACTTTTCTTGAAGAAATTTAGCATGCTCCAATGTTCGACCTTCTACCATATCTTGATCATCAGTTAGGGCGGGAGTAGCATCAACAAGTGTAGAAAACCATTCATACTCGGTTTCATCTTCGTTTAGCCATGAGACGACATCAGCCTTAGGTGACTTCTTCTTCTTCTTTGGCCTAGATGAGGATGCTGGTTTCTTTGCTGAAGCGGGAGAGGTGGGTTGTTGTTGGGGCTCAGGGACTTCCTAATCGTCACAACCAGTGTATTTTAAAAATCACCGGTTTTCTCTGTCTGGGTTGTAACTCAGAGTCCTGAGGTTTGTTAGTAGAAGAGCGTGGAGGAGATCGTTGTTGAGATGGAGTCCTGTGGGGTGGAGGTGGCATGGAGGATGATTCTCCTGAATTCTTTGAATGCTTAGGCTCGTTATCTTTATCCTTATCCTTATCTTCATCGTCTCTTGGACGTTTAGGCCTTTGAGCTTCTTCTCTGCATGCTGATTTGAGTTGGTATTCCAGCAATGCTTCAAACAATTTACCTTCGTAAGAAGTAATTGTTGCAGATCGTTTAGACATTTGAGTTACCAGCCTGGAAACCAATTCAGCATTAGAGAACACTATAGGATCAGTTGGGTTGATTGGTACGGTCATAGGTGTTGATCTTATAGTTTGCTTGGCCAAATGCATCAGATTCGGATAGAGTTATCTGGTAAACATCTCCCTTGTAACTCCAGGAACGGTGTTGAGAAGGAATTTTTGAGTGTATTCCTTGATCATCTCGTTCAATTCCCCTTGAAGATCACATTGCATGAACTTCTGGACGTACTCCCTTTCACTAGACATCTTGTCTATCTCGGCATGTAGAAAATTGATATTGTCAGCGAGTTGATTAAGCTTTTTGTTGAGCACGTCTTTCTTCCTAACTTGCTTGACAGCTTTAACAATCCTTGTTTTAGCCTGGGATAACCAAGAGTCAGTTGGTTTCTTCAAAGATTTAGATGTGGATCTGGTTGTTCCTTTGGAAGGTGGTAGAGAAGAGTGAGAAGACGAGTCCGATAATGAGGAGACGTGAGGTGACTCAGGGTTCTTTGGTGGCTCAGAAGTTTCCTCCTTGGAGTGTGCGGGACTGTCTAGAAGATAACTATCATAATCAAGATCTTCATCATGTCCAGACTTAGCCATTTCATCAGTCTTAGTATCATCACCAGGAGTTTTCTCAGTCTTTTCCATGTCTGGTTCCTCTATGTCATATTTGATCGAATACTCTATCTGCCTTTGTTGTTGTTCGTGGGTTGTGGTACCAGTTTCCTTATCGGGTTGATTAACCGCATCGAAAACTGGTGTGGCTTGAGTTCCACCACTTGATCCTCCAGGGCCACGAGTTTGATCCTTTACTAATTCATCGGCAAAGTATTTTTGTCTTAGGTTCTTCAACTTCTTATGATATTCTCTTTCCTCATCAAATGGTTATTCTTCAGAACTTTCCTTATCATGCTCAAGCATAGGAGTTTTCCCTTTTCCTTTATCAGCTATTAGACTGGGAGGCTTAGCTACTGTTGGAGTGTCATCAATTGCAGTTTCAGAGTAGATGACCTCTTCGTCTGATTCAGTTTCCTCAGAGCTTTCATCCAGTAGCTTTCGTTGCGGTTCAAGCTTGGGAATAGGAATAGGAACAGCTTCCTTAGAGGGAACTTTCCTTTTGAGTGCAGGTTTCCTCTTAGGGAACTTTCTTTGACTCTCAGTGCTTGTAACACTTCCTGCACTGCCTCTCCTGGTTTTTCTAGTGGGCGTACCAGAAGATTTTTCATAAAGAAAGCCTACTTTGCCTTCATCAACTGCTACCAGATACCTTTTGTATGAATAAAGTCGTTTGACTGCATCGGTTAGAAGGTGATCTGGCAACACTGCACCCTATTTCTTTGTTGTAGATTCCTTAAATCTGACTGTGAGTGTAGGCTCATACAACATGGAGTGATTGTTGGGGTCATTGAGTCTCTAGGGGATATCAGGATTATATTCTAGAGCTCTTTGGATCAACAGTTTTGTATATCTGATGTATGGGATCTTGGTGCCAAGCTTTTTGAGGAAAGACATCATGTCGTCCCATATCAGAGCATCTACTTCAATGTGTTTCATGTTGACCAAAGCCCAAAATATCTGTAGTTCCATGAGCTTGGGATGCTCATAGCCACTATCACGTCCAGAAACTGATTTGGTGATGATGATGTAGAGGGTTCTCCATGGCTGAGGAATATTCTTAAGATCCACGTATGAATTCTTTGTGATTACTCCTGTAGCTTCATCATAACCAATGTCAATCATAAATTGCAGAACAACCTCTTCAGTTGGTGTGGCATTGTATTCGGTTGGCTCGATGACAGGAACGAGAAGAACAGTCCTTAAGTCTGCTGGTGTGATGGTGACTTGTTTGTGGTTAAGCGTCACTGTCACAGCATTTTGACCTTTGATCTTTTGCATTGTATTCCAGAACTGGTGAATGTAGATCTCTGGCACTGTAGCAGAATTGGTGAGCATGTTCTGATAAGGGTGGTTCTTCAGAATGTCCACAACTATTAAGTAAGAAGACTCTGAGCAGGTGAGACTATCAAAATCAACACGAAGGTTGTTCTTTCCTATCTTCATCGGATAGCCATTAGGGAAGATATCTTCAACGGTGAGAACGTTTGGTACTTCCACATTTTGCATTTGAGCGTCCATGTCGTGATCTGAAAGATATTTAGCCAAAAGACCCAACATATCGAAAGACATTACGTCAGTCAACAGATGGTTTTATTGTCTAATTATTGAATGTGATATGTCGATGATTGTTACGAGTCCAATGTCACTTGTTAGTCCAATAGTCTAAAGACGTCGTGATAAATTTTGTGAGTAGATTAACTTCAAGTTTTAAAGTTGATGTTTTCACTTATTTTTCACAACTTATTAAACATTTAAGCTCATTAGTGACATTATTGGTTTCGTGGCATTATGATTTATTTATTCACAAGTTTGCACGCGTAACAATTCACAATTAAGGTTAAAACTAGGCTTAGGCGTAGAAATGGCAAGCTTATGCGTAAACAGGAGTGATTATACGCGTAAACGTAAGCTTATGTGTAGGTTCTTGACTTACGCGTAAGAAATATTACGCGTAGGAAAAGAGGGCCTTATGCGTAGAGCTTACGCGTAAGCGTATATGGAACCTTACGCGTAAGGCTTACTCGTAAGAGTCAACCTTATGCGTAGAGGTTATTATTTACGCATATCCTTCACAGGATACGCGTAGTCCCCAATGTAGAACCTTACGCGTAAACGTTGCGCGTAAGATTTCTCTTACGCATAACATGCTACGCGTAAGGTGATCCTTATGCGTAGATGTTCAAGTAACCTTGATTCTGATTTGTTCACGCTTAGAAACCTGAAATAGATTCATCATAACACCAATATTAACACATACATTCCATCTTTATCTGTTCTAATCATGGATGCGCAATAACACAGTTACGCGTAAAAAGACTTATGCGTAAGACTTAAACCCTAATATCTCAAGAATTACGACTAAGAATTCAAGCCATAGGAAATGCACCAAAGTTTTTCTGAGATGTCTTAGAGGCCTAAGGAGATGTTCTGTTCAAGTTTTAACATAAAACATGCTATGAATCAAAAATACCCAATACGTATGAACTAAAACCCTAAAATTTAATACTATCACAATTGATGTTACTGGGCAAGTTATGAGTATGGAAATGATCAATTCAACTTGTATACAACATCTTTTAACCATCTAATTAACCAGAAACACTCATACACGAAAACCCCCAAATCGACTTATGAACCCTAATTTTGAAAAATGGACAATTCGTGTTTCTGGGTGGATTAGTTTGATAAAAATGGTTTTGGCACATTGTTTTGAACATTTTAACACCATTATATCATGACAAACTCACACCTGATGATCTTGTGTTCATATTCTTACGCGTAGAACACGAAGATCATCCAAACTTAAGTTTTAGCCGTTAGATTTGCAAATAACTCAAAACCATTGTTTGTTTAAACACAAAGAATCAAAAACCACTTACAAAGTTACGATCCAAAGCACGGATTTGAAGATTGAAGGTTAGGCGTAGGATTAGTAGTTGAGAGTAATAAATGTTTTGAAATAAATGATATGAGAAATTAGGTGGGGGTTTTGTTAAACAATTACTTTAAGCTTTTGACAATATCAGTCCCTTCACCTTAACCATTTACATCCAATGCCCATAACTTCCATTTTGGTTACCAAACAAAGGATATTTGGAAAGAAAATTGATGACACTCCCTCTAGACTTAAGAAATAATGAAGTTTTATAAATTTTAGTCCGAGGAGTGTCAGTAAACCAGAAATGTGACCACCATTAATAAATAAACGACTGGGATAAGGTAACATGCAAGTACAAGGTTTTATGAAACCAAAAAATATTTGCTTTCTCCACCTCAACACTTGACCGAAAAAATACTAAATTTTGAAAGATTTGAGTGTTGACGGAAGATTTGTACTTGCCATGTTAAAAGAAATATAGATAGAAGAATATTTTTGTTGTTTTATCTGATTTTATATTTTTGTATTTTGTTTTTGAAAAATATTTACAAAAGTGGTTTTGGTGTTTGACTGGTTTTAAGAATATTTTAAGAGTTCATCCAGTTCCTCTTGAGTCAAACACCGCATACCAATCCGGTGGACTAACTCATTAAACCTAGCAGGAGCTAAGGCTTTGGTGAGAAGATCTGCCAATTGGTATTCTGTACCCACAAAGTATAATTCAACAGTACCCTGTTCCACGTGGTCCTTGATGAAATGATATCAAAGATCACAATAGCACTCCGATTGTCGCAGTACATCGGGATTCTGTCAAATACGTAACCATAGTCTTTGAGTTGTGTTCTCATCCAAATGACTTGAGCACAACACGCCGACATGGCTACATATTCTGCTTCTGTTGAGGACAGCGATGTACAATCCTGCTTCTTCGATTGCCATGACACCAGTTTATCACCAAGAAATTGTAATGCTCCTGAAGTACTTTTCCGTGAATCTAAGCATCCTGCGTGATCAGCATCTGAAAATGCTATTAGTTCAAAACCAGAATCCTTCGGATACCAGATCCCCAAGTTAATAGTTCCCTTGATGTATCGGAGGATTCTTTTAGCCTCAGAGAGGTGGGTTTCAGTTGGTCTCGACTGATAACGGGAGCAAAGATATACGGCAAATACAATATCAGGCCTGCTAGCTGTTAGATACATGAGAGACCCAATGATACTACGGTATTTGGTAGGGTCCACTAATTTCCCATGTAAATCAGCGTCTAGCTTCTTGGTATGAGCCATTGGTGTGGCATAGGTGTCACAGTTTTGCATTCCAAATTTGTTTAACAGTTCTAGGGCATATTTGGACTGACTCAAGAAAATACCACGGGGTGATTGATGAACTTGCAGTCCTAGAAAGAACGTAAGTTCACCCATCATTGACATTTTAAAATGTTTCTTCATTAGTGTTCGAAAAGCGATTGAGTACTTTTTATGTGTTGACCCAAAAATGATGTCATCTACGTAAATTTGAACAATTAAAATATGTTCCCCGTGATATTGTATGAAAAGAGTTGGGTCGACCGAACCTTTGGTGAAATTATTGGCAATGAGGAAAGATGATAACTTATCGTACCATGCCCGAGGAGCTTGTTTGAGTCCGTACAGAGCTTTGTTCAGTTTGTAGACATGGTTCGGGAACTCAGGATCAACGAATCCTTCTGGCTGGCTGACATAAACTGTTTCTTTCAGTTGACCATTCAGAAAAGCAGTTTTGACGTCCATTTGAAAGACCGTTATATTCATATGAGCCGCGAACGCGAGAAATATCCGAACAGCCTCAAGACGAGCAACCGGAGCGAATGATTCTTCAAAGTCAATACTCTATTCCTGTCTATAACTCTTAGCCACCAGACGTGACTTGTTTCTGATTACGTTCCCTTCAGCATCCAATTTGTTCTTCCAAATCCATTTGAGACCAATGACGTAGACTCCTGTTGGTCTTTCAACCAGTTCACATACTTCAAGACGTTTGAATTGGTTGAGTTCTTCTTGCATGGATTCAATCCAATTGTCTTTTGTCATTGCGTCTTTAATGTTTTTAGGCTCAGATTGGCAGACAGTGAGTGCATAAATGCAATGTTCACCATCTGTGTGAAGACGTTGTCTCGTAATGACTGGTTGATTTGGGTTGCCAATAACATTCTCTAGAGGATGATCTTTTGTCCAACGATGTGTAGAGGGTTGATGTTGGTATACATTGTGAAGATTTTGAGGATTCAAATGGCTTGTAAATGATTTCGCAACATCAGGTGCAGCAGTTTCATTAGCAAACGAGTTAAAGAACGCATTTGAATCAAAATCTATAGGTGGGGGTACTTAATTAAGAACATCATCAGCCGGTTCAGCGTTGTTGGATGCAGTTTGTTCAACTGTTGTTGTAGAGTCAACTGGTGGTGCTTCTTCAATAGTAGTTGTTGTAGCAGGTGTATCAGGGATAAGAGTATGATCAGGTTGAGCAGCGGAAACAACGGATACACCTGGAGCACGTTCATCAATGTCATCACTAAACAGCGGAGCAAAGAGATTTTCCATCTGTTGACGAGTAAGCTGGGGGCTTGGTTCAGCTGATGATGGGGTTTGAGGGAAGTTTAAACGGTTGTGACCGGGTTCCAAGCTGTTATGCTCACAAGCCATTTCTGTAAGCTCATCAAAATTAGCATGAATCGTTTCCATAACCTGCTTTGTACGACGATTCCAGATCCGGTAACCTTTAGAATTCTCACAGTATCCAATAAAGACTCCAATATCAGCTTTGGCTTTGAGCTTACCAAAGTCATCACGATCATTATTCGGATAGCAAAGGGATCCAAATACATGAAAGTGTTTAAGATTCGGTTTTCGGTTGTGGATAAGTTCAAAAGGTGTTTTGTTGTGGCGTTTTGTAATCATTGAGTGGTTTTGAGTGTAGCATGCAGTTGATACAGCTTCTGTCCATAAGTAATCTGGAAGTTTAGCTTTGATTAACATTGTTCTTGCAGCTTCCACTAACGTACGGTTTCGTCTTTCAACAACTCCGTTTTGTTTTGGTGTACGTGCAATAGATGTCTGATGCTCAATTCCCACTTTCTCATAAAATTCTCGAAGAGTTTGGTTCACAAATTCAGTTCCTTTGTCTGTTCTTATTTGGCGGACGGTATTCCGGAGCTGAACTTGAATTTTCATGAGAAAGGTGATGATCATCTGTGGAGCTTCATCTTTGCTTCGAAGAAAGTAGACCCAAGTCCATCGTGAGTAGTCATCGACAATTACAAAGATGTAGCGTTTGCCATTAATCGTTTGCACGCGCATCGGGCCACACAAATCCATGTGAAGAAGATGAAGCACATGCTGAGAGTTGTGTTCCACCTTTGAAGGAAAATGAGCACGAGTGCTTTTCCCTTGTTCACAAGCTGAGCAAAGGTGATCTTTGGAATACCGGAATATCGGGAGACCTTCAACAAGCTTGTGTCGAGCAAGGTTGGTGATGGTTTAAAAGTTTAAATGTGAGAGACGACGGTGCCATAGCCAAGATTTTGTAGATGTAGCCTTTGAGAGTAGACAGATGGGAGATGAAGCAACCATGTCTTGCATTGAGATTGTGTACAGACTAGAATTGCGAGAGCCAGACATAAGATCGTTTCCTTGTAGATCACGAATGAAACAAGTTTTTTCCCGAAAAGCAACTTCCAAGTCTCCATCACAGAATTGACCGACTGAAAAAAGATTGTGACCGAGGCCTTCCACATAATAAACCCTGTTAATTTCGATATTGCCATTGATATAATCTTCGTAGCCCATGATAGCTGCGAAGTGATCATTCCCGAATCTGGCAGTGCCAACGAACTTTGCAATAAAGTTTGATAACAGTTTAAGATTGCCTGTCATGTGTCGGGAACATCCGCTATCAACAATCCAAACGATGATCTGTATCACCTGCATTACACACAGACGACACAGATGGAATAGAAGTAGATGTGGAACCCAAAGTGTTAGAGGGTTCTGAAGCAGTTATAGTAGAAATACACACATCAATGACTTTAGGCATCCATTTAAATCCTAGTGTATTATGTATCCATTTCTGCCATCTCCAACTAATATTTGCTTTAGTCTTAGTGAATGCACTAGGTGGTACTACAGTCCTTGGAGGTGATACTGGAGCTATAGGGACATCAATGCGTTTCTTAGAATCTAAAGAGGGCGGTTTACCAAGCACAGACTTAGAAACATTAGTGGGCCTAGAGGTATTCCGATTCTTAGGATTCCTTAAACGAGACAAGATAGCTCTAGCAACACATTTGTCATGACAATCAGAAAGCTTACTTTTACGAAAAATAACACAAGAAGCATCAGACTGAATATCAAAAGTACTTAAAGGTTTAGCATTCGGTACAACACTTTTTTGATTACATTTGTCAGACGCAATATCTAAAGTGGGTGCAACTTGAGTCTTATTCAAAGTCCTAGGGTGTTCTTCTCCTTCAGCATTCTTTATTGTTCTTTTCTTAGGTCGTAACTTCCTATTCTTCCTTGTATTGCTCCAAGGCTGTGAAGTGCGGACATTTGGAAAAGAAGCATCTAGTCCTGTTTCAGTAGAGGGAAGCACATTAGTATCTTGTGGTTTGTCAGTAGGCATTTTGTGTTCACGTTTGCTAAGTGTTACAGGTGCAATTCTCTTAATGATGCTAGGTTAAACTTGTTCATACTTTCCTAACAGCTCCCTTAACTTAATAATAGTGTGCACCAAATCTTGATTTTCAGAACAAAGATTTCCAGCAAAATTCATGACTTCTTTAGTGTGTGCAAGATAATGATCGAGTTCATTTAATGCTTCACCACGAGTCTGTTTGTTAGGAATTAGAAATTCCCGGTATTAAAGAGTCGGTCACCTCAAGTATATGTAATCGTTAGAAAGCTCGTAGTCATAGTTCAATTAAGTTTAGTAGTATTTAGTTTAGTAACACCGTGGAGGACGGACGGGTCTTTACCCACTGTATGCCTGATCCACAGCCCAAAGTGTGGCGAGTTATGTAAGACTATAAATACTCTCTACCTTCCAAGGTAGAGAGTTGGAGCTCATAATAATATCTTTCACTTTCTCTCACTAAGTTCCCTAAACCTCTAACTTTCTCTCTCTAGAATTCCACTTATACGCCACCTTGTTGTTATGGTTTGATGTGTATGTGAAAAGTTATATCTTACAATTGGTATCAAGAGCCATGGTTAGATCATATCTTGCACATCTTTGGATTTATAGTGGTTTTTAGGTGGTTTTTGAGTTTGAAAAAGTTTAGTGGTTTTTGCATCATTTGGTTGATTTCGTGTGTTAAAGTTTGAATTTTGTTGGTACTTTTATGTTTAGAATCATCAAAAGTGTTTAGGTTTTCATTTGGTAAGCTTGAATCATCTTGGTTGGGTTGTTTTTGGATTGAAAAGTGATGTTTATATGGTTTTTCAAGCTAGCGACTTAGCTCACGGAATATTTTCTTGGTAGCGACTTGCTTCACATTTTTGTAGCGACTTACAGTGTTGAAAGTAGCGAGTTAGATCTAGCGAGTTAAAGTACAAGTAGTGGATTCTCCACTACGGGTAGCGACTTGTGGTAGCGACTTGGTCTGTAGCGAGTTGCTCTTTAGCGACTTGCATATCTAGCGACTTGTGTAGCGAATTGCTGCCAAAATTTGGCTAGCGACTTGGTCTGCAGCGAGTTACTACTTAGCGACTTGCTTTTCTGTCTAGCGACTTGGGACTCTAGCGACTTAGGGGGTTAGCGAATTAAGGGTTAGCGACTTAGTGCATTAATTTCTGGCGACTTAGTGCATTATCTTCTAGCGATTTAGTATTTTATCTTCTAGAGACTTGAGTGATTGTTTACGGTTTTCTCTTGATTTAGTAAAATCCCGTGAAAGAATCTATTTCCCGGTTTAATCATAGAGTTATAAAATCCCGTATAATCTGTTAACATGTCTACCAACGTTCCTACTGTCATCTCCACTGTTGCCGAGGATGTACAAGCAGCTGGTTCAGATACTCGTCCACCCATGCTTGACAGAACTGACTACGACTCTTGGGCTCAACGAATCAGATTGTATTGCCTTGGAAAGGAAAATGGTGTCAACATTCTCAAATCCATTGATGAAGGACCATATCGAGTTGAAACGACTAGAGACATACTTGATACTAATGAAGATGGTACTCCTGTTTACGGAATGGACAGACCTAAGATGTATGATGAGCTTGATGATAAGGAGAAAAAGAGATTCGATGCAGATATCAGGGCTTCAAACATTTTTCTTCAAGGTCTTCCTAAAGACATCTACAAGCTGATCAATCATAACACGGATGCAAAGGCAGTTTGGGATAATGTTAAGATGCTTCTCTCAGGTTCAGAACTGACCATGGAAGACAGAGAATCCCAACTCTATGACGAATTTGAGCACTTCAAGATGAAACCAGATGAGAATGTCTATGAGTACTATGTGAGATTTCATAAGTTAGTTAATGACATGAGGAACATCAGAATGACTATGCCTAACATTCAGTTGAATTCAAAATTTGTGAACAACATGAATCCCGAATGGCACAAGTTTGTTACCGCTGTGAAGCTTACTAAAGGATTGAAGAACACAAACTATGAGCAACTCTATGCCTTCCTCCTTCAGAATGAGAGACATGCTATGTTTGAAAAATTGATTCTCAATCAGTTCAAAACTAACCCAGGAGAGACAAGCTCGTCTAATGATTCAACTGCCTTCTACTCAAACATCGGAATCACAACCAAAGCTTCACATGTCATACCCTTGGGTAATGGTAATCACAAACTCATTCCTGATCCTATGTACAAACAAGCTGATGCTGATGCACACGTGGGAAGCTTCATTAATCAACTGGCTCTTCTGATTAGCCAAAACATGAATTCTCTCCCACAAACCAACAACAACCTCAGAACAGCATCTAACCCACACAATCAAGCTACTGTTAAAGATGGAAGGATCGTGGTGCAACCAGTTCAGGAAAGACAATATGATCAGGGAAGGGGTGGTGCTGGTAGAGGTTATGTGGGCAATCAGAATCGAGGAAGGAATGGTAACCAAGGTCAAGCTAAGCCGATCAAATGCTATAACTGTGGTGGTGAGGGACACATTGCAAGGAACTGCACATCTCCAAAGCGTCCACAGAATGCTGATTACTTCAGAGATAAGATGCTGCTGGCACAAGCTCAGGACAATGGAGCTGCTTTGAATGAAGAGGAATTGCTATTTCTTGCTGAGGGCAATGCCAAGACCTATGATGCAGATGTGGATGAGCAGCCTATTCAGGAGATAGATCACAATCATCAGAACGCCTTTCAAGTCGCTGACTGTGATGCATACGACTCTGATGTAGATGATGGACCTACTGCACACACAATCTTTATGGCTAGCATCTCTCCAATGGTCTCTCCCAAGATCTCTTCTTCACCACAAGCTGGCCCATCCAAGGACAAACTCATCTCAGAGGTATTAAAACTATACGATGATGCTGATGTGCAACAGATGCATGACAAAGTACAATCAACTGAAACTATTGAATCAAATGTTGAAAATATGGGTAATAACAATATTGTCCCATACGATCAATACGTGAAACAAAGTGAAAGTGAAGTTGTACCAAGTGATGCATCTTCTGCAGTCAACAATGACTATGTCTTTGATGAATACACTGCATGTGCTCCTGATGATTCCATAATTTCTGAACTAAATGCCTATAAGGAACGTGTTGCTATTTACGAACAACGTGCAAAATTTGAGTTGACAACCCGTGAGCAGGAAATGGATGTCCAAATACGTACAATCATTAGAAAAAGTAATTTTAGAGAAGAAGTATTAAAACAAGAGTTAAACTCCTTACAAGAAAAGCTTTCTAAAACTGCTAAGCAAAAACACGAACTTCAAGAAAATGTTAAAATGCTTAAGCAAGAATTCAAGGCTAAGGAATCAAAACTTTTGAATGATTTTTCCAATCTAAAAACTTTGAAAAACAAGCTTGAAAATAAGTTGTACGTACAAGGGAATACCATTCAGACTGCTCACATGATCACTAAGCACAGAGTCTTAAGCGATAAGCACAGTGTTCCCATTATAGATAAACCCAATCCTGAGTATGGTAAGAAAGCAAAAGCAGCTCAAAATGTAATCTATGATGGAAATGAGATTCTTAAACCTAGACAGACACCTAGTTGCATTGAGTGCACTGAGGAAGATAGAAAACTAGATATTGCATCTAGGGAGAAAATGGATAAGAAGCTAAATGATCCTGAGTGTAAAAAGAATAACATAACGATCAAACCCCATAATTACACTAAAGAAAATTGGATCTCCTTGAACAAGTTTAAGCCTCAGACTCTATTAACCCCTGAACAAGTGTTCTGGAAAAAGGATATGGAAATGCAAAAAGCTGAAAATCTTGTTGAAAAGAATCCCCCTTGTAGGAAACTGCCTAAATCAACTGTGTATCCTCCTAATACACCAATGCACTTAGTTCCTAGATCTATTGCCACTAAAAGCAAGACCTTAATCAGTGAATATGTTATCTTTCAACTATTTGTTGATTTTGAAAAAACTTGTAAGAAAAGGATCACACCCACTGGTATAACTGAAGGGGAAAGGGGTTTTGAGCAAACTAAAGAATGCTATTTAACTGAGGTCATGCCTTTCTTTAAACAACTAAAAGATCAATTTGAGAGTCTTAAAAAAGGGACGCATTCTGATATTAAAGAAATGGAAAAGGTATTTGATGCAATGATTGTTGAGGTTAGTGACTATGAGAGAGAATTAAAATATAGTGAGATTGAAAGGAAGAACTTGCATACACTGAATGAGAATTTGATTTCTGAATGTATTGCTCAAGATGTGTTTTTCATTGCTACAAATTGTTCCATTAATGCTTCTCAATTTCATGAATTATCTGTTGCTCTGAAAGTCTCCCATGATCGTGTCATTGAGCTTGAAACAACAAATTCAAAATTGCATGAGAAAATAGAACAGGATGATCATGATAACTTGGTCAAACATTATTCTAAATTAGAAGTTGAACATCTTGCTTTGCAATTAAAACATCAACATCTCAAAGAAAATGTTAAAACCTCAAATATCAAGACATCCTCTGATGCTCCTGAGTTTGATGCAGTTTTTGAAATTAGCAAACGTGATGAACAAATTCGAGCTCATTATAACACGATCAAAAGATTGAAAGCCCAAATTTCACAACTGAAAGGTGAAAAGAAGGATGTGACTGGTTCCCATATGCCTCCACCTTTAGATTCTCAGAATTTCCAACTTCAAAACATAATTGATAACTTGCAAAAGGAAAATGATTGTTTTAAAACTGAAATTTCAAAGGTTAATGATCAAAACAAAGAGTTATGTGATTCATTTATAGTTAATCATGATAAACAAATTGAAAAGATAACTTCTTTACTTAACGATATTGAGAATCTGAAGCGTGAGGTGAAAGGAAAGTTGCCAATCCCCAATTGCAAATACTCTGTTCCTAAGGTTTCTGCTTGTGATAAATATGCTATCGATATGTTATATATTCCCCCGCCCATTAGGAATAATGAACTTGCACATAAAGCATATCTCTCATACCTTAAGGAAAGTTTGAAGGGTCTTCGTGAGATTGTTGAAGATGAAAGATTAGAAAAACCTTTTGATAGTACTATAGCCTATGCCTGCATGGATGCCAAACGATCTCAGGAACTCTTAGAGTATGTAATTGTCACAAGTCCGAAATCTAGCAATAGGCGAGATAGAATAGTTGTGCCTTGTTCTATGCCTAAAGCCAAGCATGTGACTCTTGATATGCCTTGTTCCATGTCGAAATTCAAGCAAGCAACCTTTGATGTGCCTCCTAGAATTTCAGATCCCAGCACTTCTAGACCAGGAATGCAGAAAGTAGTGAAGCCATGTAATGTTCCCATCGTTACTTCTACAGATGTTAAGATTGACACTAAAGTTAGCGGGTCAAAACCTAGAAGCAATGCAAAGAAGGATAGGATTACGCAAACTAAAAGTGATCATGATAAGGAAGTAAAAGAACACCATAGGGACAAGAAGTTTGATTTGAACAAAAAGAATCGTGTTAGTTCTAGTATTAGCTCTAAGCTTACTGAAATTAATTCGAGGCCTTATGCTGTCTGCAAAACATGTAAAAAATGTTTATTTTCTGGTAATCATGATAAATGTGATGTGTTATTTCTGAGATCTAAGAATCATGCCCCAGTTAAGAAAGTTTGGAAAGCAAAACAGATTAAGCAATCCTGGAAACCTACAGGGAAGGTTTTTACCAATGTAGGATTTCAGTGGAAGCCAACAGGTCGAATGTTCACGAATGGCAAACCTTGCTCTTTAACTAGATACACTATGCCGAGAATAGTGCCTGTTAAGGTTTGGAAGCCAACTGGTAGAATAATCCCATTAAGCTACCAAAGATTCAAATTGAGAAGGCTCATGTTCAGACGATTTTCTTCGAAGCCTCGGATGCTTTGGTGGCGAAAGTTTAAGAGATGTTGATTCCTTTCTTCTACAACGTGCTGAACGATATCTTTATCTCGGTACTCATTTCATCATTCTCTTAAACTAATTTATCTCTTGTATATATCTATTCGAAAAACAAAATACAAAATTATAAAACCTTCAAAAATCAAATAGAAAAATATAAAACTTTCAAAATCCATAAAAATTTGAAAAATTCGAAAAATCTTCAAAAAATATTGTCATTTTGTCATGTTTCTCTCGATTCGATAATATCTACGGTCTTGATGTTGTCATTCAAAGAATGACACGGGACTTTAGATGTTGTTCGAATTTTTATTAAAAAAAAAAAAAAAAAAAAAAAAAAAAAAAAAAAAAAAAGATCAAAAAATATTTTTGGGAGAAAGAGAAACAATGGTTTATTGTCATCTTCAGGCAATAACCCGGTTTTAAAAGAAAGAACAGAGCCATGTCTTATCATGTTTTCAAAATTCCATGCTCTGTTTCTATAAACATTTATCTGCTGAAAACTACATGCTTTGAAAAATAACTCGATCTCTGTTGGGAATTATGTGAAAGTCTGGATTATGCTGATATTAATGCCGAAGTGTTTCTACTGAAGTGAAGTGGATTCTGCCGAAGACTTATTCTACTGAAGTATAATAGTGATTAGTTTGTTTCTGCGGAAGTGTCTATTCCGTATTTAGTTTATTTAGTGTGGATATACATGAGCTTTATTAGGAAGTGATTGTGTATATCTTATTTAGTTTTATGATTATACGTTTCTTGGAAAACGGTTTAGCGATATTGTTTAGGGTTCCTTATCTATAAAAGGAACACATTAGAAAGGTTTATGTACCGATTGGAAAAACTCAGTTTTAGTTAATAAAAGATCCATAGAGGATTAAGAAGTTCTTAGTTATTTGTTACTTGTGTTTATATTCCGCTGATAAACATTAGTAGTAGAGATTGTCTTTTATTGTGCTTGTGATTACATAGGCATACATAACGATCCACGAGCTCAAGATCTATCAAGGTCTTTGTTTGTTTTCAACAAGTGGTATCAGAGCCTCGTGAGAGTCTCTACGATACTAAGGACAAGCTTTTTCTAAACACCCATACAACCATAACAAAATCATCATGCCTGGTTCAGATGCTGATACTGAACTCACCAACAACCAAAACTCCACCCATCTGCAGCAACTAAGTCTATCTAATAGCAATGCTAAGTTTCCTTACCTTAAAAGGGAGGAATATGATCTTTGGGCTATGAAGATGCAAAACTGGATCTCCAACATTGATTGGAATCTATGGCAGGTAATTTTGAAGGGGAACAGTTTGAAGAGGACTACCACGGATGCTGCTAGTAATATGATGAATGTTCCTTCCAAAACTGCTGAAGAGTTGCTGGCAGTTCAGAGAGAAACAAAGGTCAGAACTATTCTTCTGCAAGCTATTCCTGAGGATCACTTGAGTGATTTTCACTTCATGCAAGATGCCAAAGATATCTGGTTAGCGATTAAGGCGAAGTTCGGTGGGAATGAGGAGTCCAGAAGACTGAAGAAGTCCATGCTAAGACAACAGTTTCAGGACTTTCAGATCTCTGAAGAGGAAGGAATTCACAAGGGCTATGATAAGTTTCACAAGATCTTAAGTCAGTTGAATCAGCTACAGGCTAAGCCGGATAATGATGACTGTAACTCTAAGTTTCTGAGGTCATTACCTCCTTCCTGGCTACATGTAAGCATAGCTTTAAAAGCTAAAGGTGGTTTGGACATGATGACCTTTGATGAGCTGTATAACAAACTTAAAGCTCTTGAACATGATGTAAGAAGCCCTTTTCGATCATCTTCTACTGCTAGTCATACTGCATTTGTTGGAGCCTCCACTCCAAAGTCAAGCTATGGTCCAAGCCCATATCCATCATCATCTAATGCTGCTCCTTCATCAAGCTCTCTTCCTAGATCCAGTGGTATTATGGAAGATGTTCTTGGATCTTTCTTTGCTGATTATGATCCTCAGCAGGAACTGGCTTATGAGGATTTTGATCAAGTGGACCCACTTGAGTTTGAAGAGATGAAGCTGAGGTGGCAAGTGGCCATGCTTTCCATGGATATCAAGACCTTTGAGCGCAAGGCTGGCAGACGGTTTGGATTCAAAGGACGCGATCCAGCAAGGTTTGATAAAAGGAAGGTTAAATGCTTCACATGCCAACAGATAGGTCACTTTTCTAGAGAATGCAAAGACAGGAAAGCTGGTGATGAAGTACGATACTCTACTTATCAACAGTATCAGAAGGATGCTGGAACTTCAAAGGGATCAACTGCGTTGGTCACTCTTGACAGCAATGTGGACTGGAAGCTACATGAGGAGTCTGATAATGATGGTTCGGATAATGTTGGGTTGATTGCAGGCTGTACTTCAGAGGATAGGCATGATCAGATTGCCTTGATGGGCATCTCTCAGGTACAAAACTGTTTGTTTGGTTGTAGTGAGCGTTATAATGAACTCAAACAAGCTTATGATATTATGGAACCAAAATATAATGAATGCTATGTGGAAGTAGAAGCTTATAAACAGGCTTTAAAAACACTAGAACGACAAAAGGTTTGGTTACAAAAGAATGAAATAGCTTATGGTGAGAAAATAGGTGTTTTAGAAAGAGATCTCGAATGTGCTACAAATGAATTAAAATGGTCTGAGAAGTTAAGAGCAGATGTAGTGTCAGAAAATCTAGAGCTTAAGGAAAAACTTAAGGAGGAAATTGCTAGGAATAATGAGTGGATGATGAATGGTAATAAGTTGGCAAGTCTCATTTATAGCAGTCAAGCTCCCAATTCTACAGTGGCTTTAGGTTTTAAGAAATATGTAGGCCTAGAAGCTAGGGATGACTCACGTAGATCCACACCAGCAGGCCTAGCTAATTTTGTGAAAGAAGGTGACCTACATGCTGTTCGTGGACCAATTAGAGGTGAGCACATGCCCATTGACCTTTCCACTATTAATGACTTTGATGGATCACACCATCTGTATGGCAAAAAGTCAAAAGACTTGCCTGACCCTAATACTTCTACTAATGACTTTGTCTCTTGTGTTAACAGTGACAAGTCCTCCAAGCAAGGGTCTACAGAGTGTGATTCAAATGACAAGTCTGACCTTCCCAAGTCTGACCTTCCCAAGTCTTCACCCCTGCCTGCACCCAAGACTACCAATAAGCATGACAGAGTTGCTGCCAAGGAATGCACTTCCAAGACAGTTGCCTCTGAAGACTTGCTTTTTAATTCTTTGCATAATAATACTGTTAAAAACAATTCGTTTCATGATTTTGGTTTGAATACTTCTGCTTGTAAGAATACTTCTTTTGGTTGGAATAAATCTTCTCTTCAGAAGAAATGTTTTGTGTGTGGAAGTAAATCTCATTTAATTAAGGATTGTGATTATCATGAGCAAAGAATGGGTAGGTGTGGTGATTCTAGGAAATCTAGACCAATGTTAATGATATACCACCTTATGTTCCACAAGCGGCTAATTATAATACTTCTTTTCCTTGGAGAAGATCATTTGGAAAACCATATGTTCAACCAACAAGTGAATATTTTAAAAATGGTTTTTGGCCTAGATATGTAAACCCTATGACTGATGGGAGAGGGTACTGGGATACTGCTGTCAAGACCTCAGCAGGTTGTTCTTGGAATAAACAGAGACCTAAGTTTCATTGGAAACCCAAGAACAATAGTGGATCTTATACTTCTACATGGCACAACTCATATGATCCACAAGGCAGGTTCAAGTCAGCAATGACTTGAGCCTCCATAGTGTACTAATTCTCTGTATAATTTTTTGTTGTTGTAGGATCATCCCCTTAAGCATAAAGATGTTGGAATTGTTGACAGTGGTTGTTCTAGAAGTATGTCAGGAAACAGGGACATGATGCATAACTTTATACCTATTGAAGGTGGAGGCAATGTAACCTTTGGAGGAAGTGATGGACGAATTACAGGAAAAGGGACCATCAAAACACCTCAGCTGGATTTTGAGAATGTTTATTATGTCAAGGAACTTCAACACTTCAATTTGTTTTCAGTCTCACAAATCTGTGACACTAAGAACAAAGTACTCTTCACAGAGGATGAATGTCTTGTGCTGTCTAAAGACTTCAAACTCCCAGAAGAAACTTCAATTCTACTGAAGGTTCCTCGCAGTCATAATCTTTATACATTCAACTTAACTAATGTCCAACCAGCAGGTGACTTAACATGTTTGGTGGCTAAAGCATCTGTGGATGAGTCCACTAAATGGCACAGAAGGATGGCCCATGTCAATTTCAAGACCATCAACCAGCTCTCTAAGCTGGGCCTAGTTCAAGGTCTTCCTGCCAAAGTATTCACCAATGATCATAACTGTGTTGCATGCAACAAAGGAAAGCAGCACAGAGCCTCCTACAAAGGTGTTCCTGTTACAGCAGTAACCATTATTTCTGAACCTCTTCAGCTGCTTCATATGGATCTGTTTGGTCCAACTAAAGTGAGAAGCATTGATCATAAATATTTTTGTCTGGTGATCACTGATGGTTTTAGCAAATTTTGTTGGGTATTCTTTCTAAGGACCAAAGATGAAACATCTGAAGTATTAAAAGACTTCATTACCCTTATTGAGAATCAGTTGAACAAAAAGGTGAAAGGAATTAGGTGTGATAATGGTACAGAGTTCAAAAATGCCATTCTAATAGAACTCTGCAGGATAAAGGGAATCAAAAGGGACTATAGCACTCCAAGAACCCCTCAACAAAATGGGGTGGCAGAAAGAAAAAATAGAACCTTAATAGAAGCTGCAAGATCAATGCTAGCAGACTCTAAACTTCCTACCATGTTTTGGACTGAGGCTGTTGGTACAGCTTGTTATGTACTTAATAGAGTGTCCATTACTAGACCACACCTTAAAACACCATATGAACTTCTTTTTGGGAAAGTTCCAGTTATTCATTACCTTAAACCGTTTGGCTGCCAAGTGACAATTTTGAATACCAGTGATCCCTTGGGCAAATTTGATGAGAAAGCTGATGATGGTTACATTGTGGGGTATTCTGCTCACAGTAAGGCGTACAGGGTTTACAATGTATCTGCTAAGAAGATTGAGGAGACTTTGAATCTGAGGTATCTTGAAGACAAGCCTAATGTTCAAGGACAGGGTCATGTTTGGTCATTTGATGTTGACTACTTGACTGATTACTTGGGTTATGCTAGACATATGGCTAATCAAAATACAGATTCTGAAACATCTCCAACTACTAGTGCAGAAACTTTGGAAGCTCATTCTGACAGTGGGTCTGATGATGATGAACAACCCATTGTAGTGCCTTCCTTCTCTCCTAACAATTTTGTAGGTGACACTTCTAAAGATTATACTGATGTGGGTGAAGATGAATTCTATTATGCTGAGGACCTTGCCAGACTGAAGAAACAAGAGTATGCAGCCACTTTAGATGCTGAGAGGAATGTTGAAGCATGTTCAAATGAATCACTCGGTAGAAACTCCAATTGTGCTGAAAAGGAATCTGTTTCTCCTCACCTCTCCAATTCGGCTGAAAGACATGTTGACTCTACTCCTATGTCCACTAAGGTGTCAACAGATCTTGGTGAACCCTATACAAGGTTTCCCAAACCTTCAGATCTTGGTCATCATCTACCTAAAGCAGGCATCTTCACCACACCTTCCTATGATACTGACTTTGAACCTACTGTGACTAATCTTGATTCTTCCATTGATGTCAACACCACCACTACTACAAGGATCAACAATGTACATCCACAGTCTAATATTATTGGTGATCCTCATGCCCCTGTTAGAACAAGAGGTACTGTGGCGCGTTCAAAATATGGACAGGTGGCTTTTATCTCTTATGTCTCAAATCAGCAGAGAGACAATCACACAGACTATCAACATTGTCTGTTTGCTTGCTTTCTCTCATAAGTGGAACCAACCAGTGTTACTCAGGCTCTTGAAGACTCAAGTTGGCTTGAAGCAATGCAGGATGAGATGCAACAGTTTCAAAATCAGCAGGTTTGGATATTGGTACCACTACCTGATGGTAAGTATGCTATTGGGACAAAATGGATTCTGAAGAATAAGAGAGATGCTAGAGGTGTTGTCATTAAAAACAAAGCCAGGTTAGTTGCACAGGGTTATAGACAAGAGGAGGGGATCGATTATGATGAAGTGTTTGCACCAGTGGCAAGAGTTGAGGCTATACGGATTTTCTTAGCTTATGCATCCTATATGGGCTTTATGGTCTATCAAATGGATGTTAAAGGAGCCTTCTTGTATGGTGAAATTGAAGAAGAGGTGTATGTCACTCAACCTAAAGGATTTGAAGATCCAGATCATCCTAATCATGTTTATAAGGTGGTCAAAGCTCTCTATGGACTACATCAGGCACCCAGAGCCTGGTATGCTAGGCTCTCTACATTTCTGCTGAAGCATGGATACAGAAGAGGTGCAATTGATAAGACTCTTTTCCTAAAGAAGAATTCCACTGACATTATTCTTGTGCAAGTCTATGTGGATGACATTATCTTTGGATCCACAAAGGAAGCTTGGTGCAGGGAGTTTTAGGAGCTTATGAAGGGAGAGTTTCAGATGAGTGCAATGGGAGAAATGACTTTCTTTTTGGGTTTCAAGTTCAGCAGAAACCTGATGGTATCTTTATCAGTCAGGACAAATATGTGAGGGACATCTTGAAGAAGTTTGGTATGGAGGGTGTACGGACTGCTACTACACCTTATGAAGCTCCAAAGACAAAGACCAACAATGAAGCTGATCCACCTGTGAATGTTCATTTGTACAGGTCTATGATTGGGTCTTTGATGTATTTAACAGCTTCCAGGCCTGATATTACTTTTGCTGTGAGTGTTTGTTCGCGACATCAAGTTACTCCACTGACTTCCCATCTTAATGCTGTTAAGAAGATCTTTAAGTATCTTAAAGGCCAACCTTCTCTAGGTCTTTGGTACCCAAAAGAATCTCCTTTTAAGTTGGAAGCTTATAGTGATAGTGACTATGCTGGTGCTAATCTGGATAGGAGGTCCACCACTGGAGGTTGCCAATTCCTTGGAAAGAGATTGATTTCTTGGCAATGCAAGAAACAAACTATTGTGGCTACCTCATCTACTGAAGCAGAGTATGTGGCTGCTGCTAATTGCTGTGGACAGGTTCTTTGGATTCAAAATCAGTTGTTGGATTATGGGTATAATTTCATGAACACAACAATTTTTATTGATAATCAAAGTACCATATGCATTGTTAAAAATCCAGTTTTTCACAGTCGAACAAAACATATTGAAATCAGGCACCACTTTATAAGAGATGCATATGATAAAAATTTGATAAATGTGGTCAAAATTCATACTGATGATAATGTGGCTGATCTGTTAACAAAGGCATTTGAAGGACCAAGGTTTCAACACCTTGTGGTCCATATTGGCATGCTTAACCCTTAACTGCAAAGTTTAAGGGGAGGCATAGGCCTCAGGGGAGGCATATGCCTCAGGGGAGGATTTGTGTATAACTTTGCATTTTGCTATGTAATTTTGTATATTTGATTGATTTTAACTAACTCTAACCTGCTAATGTTATTTTAGTGTGTTTCTTTGTTGGTTTGTGTATGTTTCTGTGTTTGTTTTGCAGAATGGTTGTCCCTGATCAGTTGAGATATGGTCATGAAAGCTTAAGCTTGTTTTCACTGTGTTCATTGTGCTGAAGTGTGCTATTTGTTTCCTCTGAAGTTGAAGTACTGAAGTTATATGATTCAATCAAAAGAAGTACAGAAGCAAATAGATCATTCATTCATTCAAGAAACAGTTTACAGATTACAGATTACAGAGTACTAGCAACATCAAAAGCATCTACATGATCTAATAGTCCTAATCTATTACATATCATCTATTCCAACATCTAAAGATGAGCACGATGAGCATGACTGCTCACATCTTTCACACTAATAGCTGTTGGATATGCACGATCGCTCACATCTTTTGGCACTAAATGCTGGCTATGCCTTTGTGAAAGCATAACCAACTCTAACAGATGCTAAGGATCAAAATGGAGAGGATGGATTGATGAAAATGAAGAAGCTGAAGCTGATTGTGGTAGAGAGATGAGAAGGAAAGATTTTCATTTGCGCATCATCTACTCTTTCAATCATACATCAACTTACATCATTTTCCTTTTTCCGTTCCTCAATACGATATGTGATGATGCACCAAAACATGATGCAGAGAGACCAAGCACCACCTTTCTTCCCATAGGGAGTGGTGGATTTTTGGCTCGTGGCCTTCGTTGAGGCCTAGGTGCTGAGTGTTGGGAGTAAGATGTTCCCTCATTATAGGATTCATCAGAATCTTCAGCAGATACACTTGGTTTCTCCACACTTTCATCTTCTGATGAGGATAGAAAAGGTGACTTCTTTGGTAGTGGATATGGTTTTGGAAAATAGTGAAACCATGAATTGGTATCTTCACTAGATGATGAGGATGATGATGAGGATGTTGTTGTGAGATCTATGATCTCAGGTTTGTTACTCATGTTGAATGATGGTTAATTTTGAAGTATTGGAGGAATTAGGGTTTGAAATATTATTTGGGGATTTTTGATGAAAAAGTCTATGTGCATTGGGATTGTTTTATAGCCGGGTTCAAGTGGTAAGAGAATTAATGCGTGTGGGTGAAACAGTTAAAAGATATTTACTGAAGCTTCGTGAGTAAGTCTTCTGTTTCTGCTGATTGTTCTACTTCAGCAGAATGGTTTTCATTTCTACCGAAGTTATAAGTAAATCCGAGTAAAAGTAGAAGTCCACGTCATCCTTGGTCAACTTTGACCGAAATTGGGAAATTTCTATTTATTCTCTACGACATATTTTCGCTCCACAATAAGTGATTCGATTATTACTCTCATTAAAAACACTTCCTTTTGTGCAAAATCGTAACCCTAATCTTCAAAAACTCTCATGGCGCTTCAATTCAAACATGATCATAATAAGGTTGCTTTTCTTGGATCTGCTCGAGGAGATGAGCTTTATAGGCCGATGATTTCTTTCTTACTAAGATCAAAGATTGTATATGCATTGACACATTCTCCAGATGCTATATATGAAACTTTGATTACTCAATTTTGGGCGTCGGCAGAAAAGAGAGGTGATACTGAGATAGTTGCAAGTGTTGATGGACAAGTATATGTGGTGACAGAGGAACTGATCAGAAGACAACTTCGCTTGGATGATGAGAATGGAATTTATCATTCTGATTCTACGATGGTACTTGAAGGGCTTAGAGCTATTGGATATCAAAGTCCGAGGACAGATATGTGGTTGAAAAATAAGCTTTGTCCTATGTGGAGGTTCTTGGTTCATACGTTGCTACAGTGTTTGAGCAATAAGTCTGGAGGATGGGATCAGTTTTCAACACAAATGGGATGTGGTATTGTTTGCTTATCTAAGGGTTTGACTTATAATTTCTCTAAGTATATCTTTGATAATATGGTAGAAAACATAACTAGGAAAAAGGGTAAGTTTTTGATGTACCCTAGGTTCTTACAGATGATATTGAATGTTTCTACACAAACCCAGGCTTTTCATCCCATAAGTGTTCTGACTCCTAAGTTATTTGCTACAATGAGGACTAAATTTGAAGGGACACATTTTCCTTTGTTAGCTGCCATGCTACCTCAGGAGAATGAGACTGATAATGAGCTTAATGTAGTTTTACCTTCTTCCAATCCTACTGATGGAATTCTTTCAGTAGCTGATGATGAGGGTCCTTCTGTTGTTGCTGAAGCATCTATGCCTTCACCAAGACCATGTCCTAGTCCTGCAATTATACAAGTTCCTATTGAAGAAGTTCAGGATCAAATTAATGAAGTTCAGGTTGATACTGATAGATTACCTACACCAAGTCCTGTTAGGACTTCATTTGGTGAAGGATGCTCTTATGATGATCAGGTTAATGTTGCTCCTGAACAGTCTACTGAAGTTCCAATTTCGACTGAGCAATCACATGATGCTGATAAGGATCCAATTTCACTTACCTCATTATATGATCTGGTGAACAAGCTTACAGGTGAGGTGACTGGTCTTAAGAAAGAACTTACAGAAACCAAATTTGTTCTTGGTCAGAAGATTGTGGAATTGGAGAATAAAGTTGAACACTTGGAGGAATTGCTGAGTCAGAAGGATAAAAAGAGATGTTTGGTTTCTTCTGAGGAGGAGGCTGAAGAGAATCTTAATGAATCTCTTGATATATTGGCTGATGTGGCACTTACATCTGATGTTTCTTCTCCTATTGCTAAATCTTCACGAAGAAAGGAGTCTAACAAGGAGCCTATTCTCTATACTAGCAAAAGAAGAAGACAATCTTTGGATAAGGTATCTGCTGACAATTCAAAGGAGCTAAATATGGAGGATGCATCTACTGATGGTTTAGTGAAAGAGGTTACTACTGATGGTCAAACTTCATCTATACCAGAACATTCAAATGTTTCACATTCAGCAGATGATGAAGAGGTTTTTCTTGCTGGGAAAATGTATAAGTTGAATGCTTCTCCTGAAGTTTTCTCTACACCTGTTGAGGAATTGTCTCAACCTATTTCCTCTGATGTGGGTTTGATTGTTTCTTCTAAAGCTCACATTGGTTCTGCTGAAATTGGTTCTGCTGAGACATCTTCTGAGAAAGGACAGGATCCTGTGATTGATGATCTGCTGAAGTCAGGTAGAGTGACTAAAGAACAATATCAAGCTCAGGCTGGATTGTTTGCTGATTATGAGAATATCCAGAAGAGTCGTGTTGTGGCTAAATTTCTTCAAGATCAGTATGCTTCTGATTTGTCTCCTGAAAGGAAATTAGAGCTTGATGCATTCTTTCCTACGATTACTGATGATCAATGGGATGGTTATATTTCTCAAGGAGCTTCTGATCCTGATCTAGCAAAACTTATCTTAGGAGAATCTTTTAATGATGATAATTTTGTGGATAAAATGGTTGCACTTGGTAATCAAAGGAAGAAAGAATCTGCAGCACAGAGAAGAGCTCTTATTGATCAGAGAAATAAAGCCAAAAGAGAAAAACCTATGACTGTTGCTCAGAAGAGGAATTATATGAGGAGAATTGTGAAGAATGCTGCTATGTATAATTCTGGTATGACCATGAAGCAAATTATGACTTTATCTGATGATGCTTTGATTAGACAGTATCATATGGTTATGAAGTTCTCTTCTTCTGGTTTTACTTCTTCTCATTTGGCAAATAGTGCTTCAATGTCTGATGTTCCTACAGCCAAGAGACAGAAAACAGTTGAAATTGTGGATAATTTTGATACTGTTTTGCCTTCGGTGGTATCTTCAGATGTTCCTTCTGATAAACCTTCTGATGCTACTCCTTCTTCTGATTTGGGTGTTTCTGCTGAATCTTCGTTGGTATCTTCTGAATTGTTGTCCAGTGTGGAGCTCAGTGATTCTCTTATTCAGGAGACTGATCTACAACTTGATACTGATAAAATTGCTGATCTGGGAAAGCAGAGTTTGGTTACGAGAAGTTTGGATAGATTGGCTAAGAAACATGCTTCAAGAAATACTACTTTAGATCTTAAGGCTGATGAATCTACATTTATTGAGGTTGGATCTATTGAAGCTTTTCCTGAAGGTACTCATGTGGTTTTGGTTAATTGGACAGCTGGAAAACTTAACACTGTTTCTAGGCTGGATAATACTGTTCTTGAGTTCAACTTCTTGAAGGATATTCTTCATTTGGTGAATAGACATGATTTGAAGATGCTGTATGAACATGTCATTCAGTATTATAAGTTTCATTCAGCAACTGGTTCTGGTTTATATTTTTTGGGTGATCTTCAGGTTATGTTTGATTCTGATTCTCCACATGGTAAAGGGTTTTCTATTTGGAAGAATTCTCATAAATGGGAGATTGAGAGTTGGAGATTTTATCCTCTGCCTTGTGTTCAGGTAGTCCAAACTACATGTGGGATGATTTTGTGTATGCTATCAGATAGGCTTTATCCTTTATCTGATACTTTTATGGAAAGATTGCTAAGACACAAGTTGGAAGTGCCTCCTAATCCGGTTGGCAATGATGACCTTCATGCTACTCAATATGTTGGTTTGATTAAGAATACACTTCTATCACATAAAGGTTCATCTTGATTGTAACATTTTGTAATATTTGTTTTCTTTGTTTATTAGTTAAAAAAAAAAAAAAAAAAAAAAAAAAAAAAAATGCTTTGGTTTTTATCTAACTTTTCTTGCAGGTGTTGTTGTATATTTTTTTTGGTTAGTGACTCACCTGATATACTTTTGGTATGTCCAAAGAGGTTAGCTAGGTCCAAAGGGTACAGGCTTTGGTAAAGACACATCAAATTCTGTGAAGCTGTCTGGTCAAATCCTCTTGCAGCTGTGATAGCTGTACTGATTTGCTAAACAATCATAGGGTATGCAACCACCTATGCTTTATTGCTGAGTGTTGTATGGTTTTCAATTCACCATGGTTTATTCCTGTTTGGAATCCAAGAATTGGCTAGCCCACTTGTATATGGCTTGTGGTAAAGGCAGTGGCATTCCATATTTGGTTCTCAATTCACCAATTCCAAGAATTGACTAGTCCTGAGCAAACGGCTACAGGTAAAGACATTTCAAATCCGTTTATATGGTTGCTGGTTTTCCCATAAATCAGATGGTTATCAGTGTACCATAGTTTACGAACTGAAACATATGGCTACTCCAGTAGTGATGGCTATTGGTAAAGAGACATCAAATCCATTTATTTTCAATGATTCACCTCTCACAGGAGTTAACACACCTGGATGTGATGAGAATAGTATGAAACTAATCTGTTTTGATGTACCTCTTGTCATTTGTTGCTGCAAAGATATGGAGTTTCAGAGTTTCTTCATCATAGAGATGTTCTTTGGATTCTTTGCTGTTGCTGGTGTTCGTATCCAATCCTCTGGTGCTGTATGATCTATCAAGAAACTGGAACTTAACAAGTCAAATTCCAGTTTAGGGGAGGATTGTTGGGAATTATGTGAAAGTCTGGATTATGCTGATATTAATGCCGAAGTGTTTCTACTGAAGTAAAGTGGATTCTGCCGAAGACTTATTCTACTGAAGTATAATAGTGATTAGTTTGTTTCTGCAGAAGTGTCTATTCCGTATTTAGTTTATTTAGTGTGGATATACATGAGCTTTATTAGGAAGTGATTGTGTATATCTTATTTAGTTTTATGATTATACGTTTCTTGGAAAACGGTTTAGCGATATTGTTTAGGGTTCCTTATCTATAAAAGGAACACATTAGAAAGGTTTATGTACCGATTGGAAAAACTCAGTTTTAGTTAATAAAAGATCCATAGAGGATTAAGAAGTTCTTAGTTATTTGTTACTTGTGTTTATATTCCGCTGATAAACATTAGTAGTAGAGATTGTCTTTTATTGTGCTTGTGATTACATAAGCATACATAACGATCCACGAGCTCAAGATCTATCAAGGTCTTTGTTTGTTTTCAACAATCTCTATTTTTGATAATCATCAGGACCTATTTGTCAAAATCCCTATCTCTCAATCAACAACCTATGTCATTGATTGAGGGGGAGAATGATTTCAATTAAATTAAAATTTTATTTAGCATTAAATTGTTTTCAAAAGATGTACATGCATGTTTTTATCAATGGAGTTTAAAGTCTTAAAATCCGATCATTATCAGTTAAGAAGCTTTCATAATCAAGTCACATTTCTCCTTAAAAGCTCTCAAAATCAATTTAAATCTATAAGAGATCACAAATCTCAAATGATTTGATAATTGTGATCGGGGGAGAATGTTGGATTTAAACTGATAATTCGGTAAATGGTTTTATAAGGATGTACATGCTGTCCTTCTCACATGTGACAAACGATTTCAATTTTTCAATGCACATGTTGAGGGGGAGCACCTATCTTAAACCTATGATTTGAAACGTGATCATTTATCCCAATGTGCAGGTTCCCTCTAGTATGTGCAAAACTCTTTCTAACCTCGAGGCACATATTGAGGGGGAGCAATTTTATGGAAACCTCATCCTTCCCGGAAATGCTATTTCTACTTGATTTAATGTGGGAAGTGATGTTGATATCTTTTAGAAGATGGTAACCAAAGAAGGTAACTCTTTCTCTTGCCTCCGTGTGCAAAACATTTTTCAAATACTTGATGCACATGTTGAGGGGGAGTTCTCGTTCTAAAAATATCAAAAACAATTCTGGTACAAAATGCTTTGATAATATATCACAAGTACCAGAATTGATGTTCAAATGGTTTTCAATTGGATCCAATGGCAGATGAACAATACCAAATAGACCGACCAACTTTACTTTATGTACGGTGATATAAGGATGATAAGGTTAGGTATTGGTTCCCATGATCCGCCAGAACCGGAGGGATCTACCTAGGGACAATCCACTAGTTAGTGTAGAAGTCCTTAGGTATGATGATAAAAGGAGAAAAATGAGATAAGGGAAGAGTGCGGACTAAGACTGAGCTAGTACTGGAATAAACCCAACAAGGTTCTAGTTATGAAGTCTCGGTAAGCACTGAAGTGGTTGAAGAATTAAAAAGAATTGTATGAGAAAAGGGTGAAAACAAATAGCCCTCCATTTATTCAACCTTAGGGCAGAAACTGGGTTCACTTCATATGCTACTGATGGTAACATCGGTATTGAAGACAAGACGTCATGGACCCAGTGACGCACTGCACTTCAACTTTCCAAACCACTCAAGTTCCTCTTAAAAGGGCTTGTTTCATTCTCACGGGGAACCGACATTATCTATCGACTTTCTCTTAGAGATGGTTGATATTGAAGAAGGAGACCCTCTCCCTAGTCTCCGACACAG